>ML317873.1:0-182664 GCA_005239505.1 Nicotiana paniculata
AAAAGTCCAATTCATATCCTAAAAGTTCAATTCATATCCTAAAGGTTCAATTCATATCCTAAACGTTAAATTTATAAACTAAAATTCCAATACATAAATTAAAAGTCCAATTCATATCCTAAAAGTTCAATTCATATCCTAAAAATTAAATTTATAAACTAAAAGGCCAATTCATAAACTTGTGATGACCCAAAAGGTCATCCCGTATTTTCTAGCTAATTCTGTGTTCTGAGGTCATGAAAACCTCCTTCTATCTCACCTTGATTTACGTGCGCAGTCCGGGCGTGTAACCAAGAAGCCTTTATGTGAAAAAAACTGATAAAATGATAATTTTGTATTAGAAATTTGAATAAAGGTGACTTCAGTCAGTGTTTTTAGTAAACGGATCCAGACCCGTGATTTGACGGTCCCAGAAAACCTTGAGCGAGTCTGTGTTAGGTTATATGACTTGTGTGTGTGGTAGGATGGGGTCCCGAGGGCCTCGGGTACATTTCAGATGCTCATTAGATGATAATAGAATTTGGAATAACAACTGAACCATTGCTGGTTCTGGTGTCTCGCACCTGTGATGGACCTTCCGCAGGTGCGGCGAAGAGCTCGCAGGTGCGGACATGGCCTAAATCACCCAGTCCTCACAGGTGCGGTCTGTTTTCCG
This sequence comes from Nicotiana paniculata, assembly GCA_005239505.1. Classification (NCBI taxonomy): domain Eukaryota; kingdom Viridiplantae; phylum Streptophyta; class Magnoliopsida; order Solanales; family Solanaceae; genus Nicotiana; species Nicotiana paniculata. The sequence continues at coordinate 656 of ML317873.1, forward strand.
TAGACGTGGAGCCTTAGGTGCGGGCAATTGACCAGAGGTGCGACCCCAGGCCTTTTAGCGGGTTTTCGCACCTACGATGGTCTGTCCGCAGGTGCGGGACCGCAAGTGCGGTCCCAGAGGCGCTGGTCCAGATATTGCTGGGGAATTATATCAGATTCAAGGGCTTAAGCCTATTTTCACCATTTCGAATTTTGGAGCTCAGGAAGAGCGATTTTTGAAGACTTTTGCACCTGGGTAACTTGGGCAAGTGATTTCTAACCTACTTAGAGAAATTTCAATGATTCCTAACTTAAATCTGGTCCATAGAATTCGAATGTGGGTAGAAGATTTGGGAAAATTTGATAAACTTCATAGACCAAATTATTGAGTTTTGATTGGGTTTTTGACCTCTGATTTGAGGGATTTTCATATGTTTAGACTCGTGAGTGAATGGGTGTCTGGAAAATATAATCTTTACCCGATTTCGAGACGTGGGCCCGGATAACGTTTTGGGCGAATTTCCTAATTTCATGTATTAGCTTCGAACTTATTAGTTATTTTGTTTCCTTGAGATGATATTTACATTATGCAAGAAAATTGTCTAGATTTGGGCCACCCGGAGTTGGGTACTCGTGGCAAGAGCGTGGTATTGAGTTGATTAGCGCAGTCAAGGTATATATCTTGCCTAACCTTGTGCGAGGGCACTACCCCTTAGGATTGAGTATTCTATGTTGATTGTAGTCCGAGTATGAGAGGTGACAAGTGCGTACTCGGACTTATTTGCAAATAGATTGCCCTTTAGGGATTTTAGGTCCTTATGTTCCCCGTATATGAATTTCACTTGTTATATCTGAATTCCTGATTCCTAGTTTCATCTCTTCCTGCTCAAATTAGAAGTACTTGCCTAGCATTCCTTGTATCTTATTTGATATTATTTGATTTAAATGAAGATTATTATTTTCCTACCGTTATACTATATCTTTCTTCATACACTGCCTATGTGACTAAAATTAGTATAATCTCGCCCTATAATTGTCTAACAAGTAATTGGAATATCTATACGTTGGGATCAAGCATGCATGTGAGTCATACATTGTGATTTAAATGATTTTCCCTTAAGTACTACTTAGGTTTAATTGATGACCGCCCATGTTCATGGTATTTCTTTGATGCTGCCTATTTACAAAGCATTGTTCCAGCTGAGTTTATTCGGTGAAGCTAAATGTCTAAGCGAGATTGGTTATAGTTGATTCCCTTGCCGGGATGATTTGGTTTCTTGGTTGCGAACTTGAACATATACAATCGTTGCTATATTTTCCTTGTGTTTCCCCTCGTTATGATGTTCCTCTTTGTGCTTGGCATTCCTTTCCGTGGCTACTTCTTATGAGTGGGTTTTTACCATTTTTGTGATTTAAGTCTTTGTATTGATTTGCTCATCGGACTTTGCATTCAGTATTGTTTGCTTTTGCGCTTGTTGTGGCAATATATATTGTTTCTATCACACCCTGGTTATTTTCCTCAGTGGCATTGCATATTCAAATTGGGACTACGGACCGAGATCCGGGAGTTTTCCCCATGTATTGCATTGAATATTTAAATTGCGACTACAAATCGAGATCCGGGAGCTTTCCCCCTGTCTGCCTTGCAGATTTAAATTGGGACTACTTTAGGAGATCCGGGAGATTTCCCCCTCTACTGCACTGCAATTTTAAATGGGGACTACGGACGGAGATTCGGGAGCTTTCCCCCTGTACTGCATCGCATATTTAAATTGGGACTATGAACGAGATCCCGGGAGCTTTCCCCCTGTACTGCATTGCATGACAAATTCTTGAGTTGCAGACTGAGTTTCGGTGGTTTTATCATTGAAGAGGTTTGGATCGAAAGATACATATATATATATATATATATATATATATATATTTAAAAGTATAACTGAAAAGCAATTATCTCCAGGAAAAGTTATGTCTGCAAGATTTCTATTTGGAAAGTATATTGAAAAGTATTTGTCTTGCAGAAATATGATATTTGAAAGAGCAGTTTTTGGAAAAGTATATTTGAACACCACGTATTTTGAAGGGACTATGTTTTAAAGATTTCTATTTATAAAAATATATAAATATACATTCAGAGAAAGTATGTTTCAAAGAAGAAATTTCTCTATTGCGAAATGATTAAATCTTTAAAGCTTTCGAAATAAACTCACGATTTAAAGGTTTTTACTTGAAGGTTTGACCAGCTTTATTGAGTATATTGGCTAAGGCCTAACATGAATAAATTTATGCAGTGCTAAGTTGCTAGTGCTTTATTGGGTTGTGATTCCAAAAATTTAGCTTGTATTCTTTCCACTCTCTTTGCGTATTTCTATTATGTTGTCTGTTGATTGTAATTATTGAATTTTCTTCCGTATTATTCGATCGTACCATTAGTTATATCAAAAAAACTTTAGATAGATATTATGTTTCGGTCATTTGCACATTTATGTCTTTTTACTTATTACACCAGTGGTGTCTTGACTAGTCCTCATCACTACTTCACAGAGGTTAGTTTTGATATTTATTGGGCACTGCTGTGGTGTGCTCATACTACACTTCTGCACATTTTTGTGTGCAGATCCAGGTTATTGTTGTTAGTAGTTGCACAGATCATTGCTGAGGAGACTCAAGGTAACCTGCTGTTGCGTTCGCAGTCTTCGGAGTCTCCTTCTTTTTATTCAATTGTACTTACTTATTCCTAGAGAGCTGTATTTAGATTCGGTAGAAAGATACCATAGAGCTTATGACTTGTATTTACCGGGTTTTGGAAAATTGTAAACTCTGTCAAGATGTCTATATCAAGACTGTTACAATTCCTTTATTATTGTTGTTATTCAGTGAAAATGTTAGGCTTACATATTTCCTAAGACTAGGTGCCATCACGATACCCAACAAGGGGAAATTTAGGTCGCGACAAGTTGGTATCAGAGCTCTAGGTTCATAGGTGCTACGAGTCATAAGCGAGTTTCGTAGAGTCTTTCGGATCGGTACGGAGACGTCTATACTAACATTCGAGAGGCTGCAGAACTATTAGGAATATTTCACTTCCTTCATTCCTATCGTATGAGTTCATTGATCTTGAAGTTTGAAATTATTCTTCCATTCTCTCACCAATGGTGAGGACACGAGCGACAGTTCCTGATGATGTTACCCCGAAGAAAATGTCGCAAGGGTCAGAGACACGGGCCAAGGAGGAGCACGTGCTGCGATTAAGATGCCTACCATAGCAACCTTTTTGGGATTCGCCAGTAGTCCTAGTTGGGGGACATGTACTGGAGGTGCTTGTTTCTACCCCGGACTTCATAAGACCTGAGCACAGTTTTGAGTACAATTGGTACATCGACTCAGGCAGGGTTGATTCTAGTGCACCAGTTGCTTTACAGACCAGGAGAGGAGTTCAGACTCCCACCGTCTACACTCCAGAGCAGTGAGATCATATTTGTCAGGTTCCAGTTGTGATGGCAGCACGACACGTGGTTTCAGTTCAGCATGTGGTTAGGGAAGTAGCATCGGGGGGAAAAATACCTTAGACTTGAGAGGTACAGGAAGTACCACCCTTCTATCTTTTAGTGGATTGGAAGCGGATGGTGCCCCGAGTTTTATGGAGTATTGTCACTGTAATCTTCGTATTTCAGGTATTGTGGAGACGAGCGGGATAACTTTTGTCACGTCTCAGGTCCAGAGTAGTGGGTTGATCAGCGTTGGCGGCATATGAGTTGGGGTAATCTGGCCGAGTTAGCTTCACTAATATGGATTTAGTTTTTGGAAAAGTTTTGAGGGAGGTTGGACCGCAGTTACTTCGAAATGTACGGCACGCGTAATTTGAGCAATTGCATCATGGCACCATGTCATTATTGGGGGACGCCGCCAGATTCAGTGAGTTGGCCAGTTATGTACCTCGTTTGGTTGCTTCAGTAAGGAAATGAGTCCGTAAAATCATTGAGAGATTCGGACATGATATTCGGTTCAGCGAAACTCGAGGGTTAGAGTAGGATGCCTCGTTTCAGCAGGTAGTGGGGATCGCTTGGTGGTTAAGGAGCATGTGGGACCGGGAGCTAGAGGCCAGACGAGTCAGGAGAGAGAGCTTTGGGAGGCGAGGAGGCCTCGTAGATCAGAGTAATCTATTATTCCTTATTATGGAACCAAGGTACGTCATTGTAGCTCAAATAGTTCAGCTTGCATTACCAGCTTCGCTTGGGAGCGTTTCAGGCACTCATGGGTCTCAGAGTATCCGTATTGTATGTTTTCCATAGCCACATCGGTAGAGAGATTATTTTCAGTGTGGAGATGTTAGCCACAGGGTGAGAGATTGTTCTAGGATTCAGGTAGGATTGTTATGACAGGGTATTCAGGTGGGTAGAGGGCACCCAAGAAGGGGAGGCCTGACCCGTTGATGTGTTTCACATAGTAGGCTAGAGGTCGTCGTGCCAGATATCATCACCCAAGTATGGTTTGATGTGCTAAAGTGGGGTACCATTGTATTTCACTATAATTCTGTTGGTCAGGACGAATTTCAATTATTTGTTGTTTCATTTACGAGTGAGTTTCATGTTTTGCACTCTATTTTTGTGCTTGCTCCTGTTGGGAGATTCTATGAGTAGTAGCCCGTGTCTATCATTGTTTTATCCATCCTTGCTAGTGGTGAAATTGGAAGTGAGTGCATGTCGTCCCTCGTGGTAAGCTTTATGTGATTCTCCTAAGTATTTTGTTTACGATGTCACGAACCCAAATCCAGGCCAGTCGTGATGGCATCTATCATGGAACTAGGCCAACCAAAACTACACTCGAATCATAATAAGCTTCCCTTTTACATATTTACTATACTGATTACCCATAAAAATTTCTTTTAAACATTTATAAAACAGTTAAAGCTATACTGAATATTAAATACAACCCCCGAGAACCCGGAGTCACTGGTCATGAGCATCTACATAAAATATACAACTCAACAAAAATAAATTCTATAATAGTAAGTAGGAGAGGGAGCAGGATTGCGGACGCATGCAGCTACCTCGCAAACCTCCGAGAATCTTTGGAACAGATAGACAGCTCACCCTGCCCTAACACCTGAATCTGCACACAAGGTGCAGGGATTAATGTGAGTATAACAACTCAGTAGTAATGAAAATAAATCAGGTTTGAGCACCAAGAAACACATAAAATCAATGTCATCAAATCACAAGATGCATATCCTTTCTTTCCAACAGTATAACATAGCCATATGAAATCATCATGCCTTAAAACCAACTTCAGAAACATCTTTTGAAGAATGTAGACTTTCAACAACTTCAAACCGAAAGATTTAGTATGAAAATGAAATGAATCATATAGAGGCCCCTCGGTCAAAACATATTTCATAAGCTTAGAGTGAAAGTAGTAAAATCATAAGTATCCCCTCGGGAAAAACATGTATCATAATCAGCCCCTCGGGCATGCCTCACACTCACTCATAATAATCCCCTCGGGCATACCTAACCATCACTTATAATCAGTCCCTCAGCGCCTCACAGTCACTCAGCACCTCACAATCACTCGTCACTCGGCACTCGGCACTCTGTGCGCTCACTGGGGGTGTGTACAGACTTCGGAGGGGCTCCTTCAGCCCAAGCACTAATATCACTCAGCACCTCACCATCATTCACCACCTCACAATCAGTCACTTGGCCTTACTCCGCAGAACCACTCAAAAGGACCCTCGGGCGAATCAGTAAAACAGGGTACTCGACCCAAAACATCATTTTAAATCTCAAACTGGTGTAAATCATGCTGAGTTTAGAAAACAGTAAGCACAATGCGGCTGAGTGAAATCATCAATACATAGTGAGGTGAAACAGCAGTAAAAAGCCCCCCAAGGGGTCTAAACAGATCGGCACGAGGCCCCAAACACGGTTTGTAGCCAAAATATTTCAACAATCTTTAGAACATAATTGAACATAAGGTTTTGAGTAAAATAAGCAACTCGTTAGTTGTTGCGGAGAGGACCTATTCCAATCCAAATCAGTACGCGCCACATACTCGTCATCCTACATGTGCGCCAGTCTAAAATCAGTGAGAAAATATGTAGTCCGGGGTTCCATACCCTCAGGACAAGATTTATAACCATTACTTACCTCTACCAGGCCACAACACTAGTCCACTATGCTCTTTGCCCTCAAATTGGCTCCCAATTGCTCCGAATCTAGCCAAAACCTATTCAACATCATCAATATATACTAAAGGAACGCTACCCAATCGAAAACAATCAAATTATACAAGAATCTCGAAATTCGGCAAAACCCGAGCCCTAGGCCCACGACTCGTACATACCAAGGACATCAAAATCGCACCACAATTGCCCACTAAAATTGCCAAACGAAATTCCCAACTCTTTCCTCCCATTTTCCAAACTTTTCTTACTTTAATCCTTCAAATACAAGACTAATCCAAATCAAAATAGCATAGAAACGATGTTAATTACCCGAGAACTTACCTTCATTGAAGAACCACGAATTCCATCTTCAATTTGCCTTCACAAGAGCTCCAACTGCATGAAAAAATGGAGGAATGAACAAAATTTCACGTAGGCCTCTTTTATATTGTTCTACCAGTATTTCCGCACATGCGGACACTAAATTGCACCTGTGGACCCGCACATGTGGTCCCAGGTGCGCACCTGCGCAATTCCACTAACAGACCAAATTATCGCACCTACGACGCTTCTCCGCACCTGCGGCTTCGGAGGTGCGGCCATCTCTTCGCACCTGTGGAATTCCCTTGCCTAGCCTCCCTTTGCACCTGCGTACAACCTTTCGCACCTGCGACATCGCACCTGTGGCTACCCATCCGCAGGTGCGGCCAACACCAGAAACTTACACCAGTAGCTAATTTCTGCAAATTTCATAGTTCAAGACCCCGCCAACCATCCGAAATAAATCACGAGCCCCTCGGGGCCCCAACCAAACATACCAACACACACCATAGCATTATTAAAACTTAGTCGAGCCTTCGAAACACCAAAAACAACATGAAAACACCAAAATTACATCAAATTCAAGCTTATGAACTTTGAAACTTCCAAATTTCGCCAACGACGCCGAAACCAACCAAAACACCTCCGATTGACCTTAAATTTTGAACGCATACTCAAGATGACATTACGGACCTATTCCAAATTCCGCAATTCCATTCCGACCCTGATAACCTATTTTCCACTGCCGATCGAAAATCACCAAAAACTAATTTTCGCCAATTCAAGCCTAATTCTACACCGGACATCCAAACTCCATTCTGAACACACTCCTAAGTCACAAATCACCTAATGAAGCTATCCGATCAAACAAATCCGTATTTCGAGATTGTTCACCAATAAAGCAACTATCAGTTGACTTTCTCAACTATTAGGCGACTTTAAGAGACTAAATGCCTCAATTCTCACCATTACCACTCTGAACCTGAACCAACCGACCCAACACACATAAATGAAGCTGAACCACATAAAATGAAGCAGAAACGGGGAAAACGGGGCTAAACTCTCGGAACGATCGGCCGGGTCGTTACATCCTCCCCCACTTAAACATACGTTCGTCCTCGAACGTGCCAATAGTTGTTCTCCAATACCATTAAACTCTTACGTAGCTTACCATTCACATACCCGGGGGTGATCCCATGTCACCCTGTCCCATGTAGGTCCAATAACACAATACCTTTGAAATTTCAAAATCCAAATCTTGGCCCATAAAACCTTAGAACCAGATGCTCACTTCTGAAATGATATAGAAGATCAAAATTTCCATAATTGTAGACTGAACAAGTCTGAACATGCTGAATCAAGCCATATACGTACCCCGGATGAAATCACATAATACACCGCGTGACTCAAACACTCATAGAAATAACTCTTAACCACAATAACTGCTCAGAACAACCCAATACAGGTACATAAACCCTTATCAAGAAATGCCTCGCTCTAACACTTCCATATAATACGGATGATGAAAGAATCACGTATAACTAACAACCATTCGTCCGATCAGCTAGACATGAAACTCCCCCTTCCCAAAAAGGAGTTATAGCAGATTTTTAAGCCGACTCCCTATATTTATCCTTCCAACTATGTTGTAGAAAATTTTAAAAATGTTCATTCTAGGTCCAATGAACTCTTCTCATCCATCACAACCATCCTGAATACATGACACATTGATACAATTCGAAGCCAAAACCTGTGAAACTTGTGCACTTATCAGCAACTTCCCAATGTAACCAAATTATATAAAAGATCCCCATGAGAGGACTATACTGCCATTAACAATTACCATCACCATATCATACTAAGAGCCTGGCACACACCGTAAAAATCAAAAACACATGTATCCAATACCAAAGGTCATACCCCTACATAACTCCGCTGCACTACGCGATCTCATCCAATGCCGATCCGCTTGAAATACTTCAAGACGCCTTGCCCAAAATCAATAACCATTCAAAATTCGACATCAAGTAGTCAAAGTGCATTTCCATAAACACGGGAGATACCAGACGATACCATGCCACCCAAAATAGAAGGGATATAACCAATATGCTTCAATCCCGCAACACCCAATTACTTACCTTACTCAAATCTAGCTATAACACCTAATTAGAACCGCACGATATGTGCATATAAACAATAATCACCACTCCTCGCAAAATCGAAGAGTAACTCATAGATCACTCCAGAACATGAATAAACTCAATCACTATCGGATGGTACATTCCTCAATAATAGAAATTCAGAGCCAACAATTCTGACCCGGTGGAGAACACGCACCCATATTAGCCTACCAGTGACCCTAAATTAACTCTGATCACCGACAATAGATAGATAACTTACCGAAAAGTTCATAATGACAGAATCAAGGTACATACTGACATCCGACTAGCTCAGCTCATATCTCCACAGTTCACTTCCACAAAATATCCTGTTTATGAGAACTCTCAGTCTCGAAGTACATGCAATGTACGGATTACCATATCTGATCACAACTCCACCGCTCGAATGCATAACACATCCCAAATACTCACTCATTCCACGAGGAATACCCCTATAATTCTTTCGTTTACCAAGCAACCTTGAGTATCAACAGTCGATCCAACATTAGGGCGCCGCGATACCAATGAAGTACCCTTAACTCAAACACATTGCTCTTTTTGAAATATATACCCTCATCAAGTCGTACCAATTAGTGATATCATCTACCTAGTCATCTGAAGTTGCCCATGCTCCCTAAGAATTTAGGACCTTCCTGTCAGAACCGAACCGTGACCTCACATATGCAAATATCAAATCTACCCAACATACCGCACACGCCATGCCAACCTTGGAAAAATTCGGGAACTCCACAGTCCCTTCTGAGCCACAAGAAACTACGTACCGAACTAGCCAAGAACTTCCATTTGACCCCAATTAGAAGCAAACTCACTACACGTCACCCAAACCTCACACCAAAAGAAAATATGCACTCTTAATCGCGGTAGAAACCATTAGGAACCATCCGTAATCCCATTTAAGCAACACCAAACCATCAGTACTGAACTCTTCTAACTCAACCAACTATGCAGGACACCAAAAATCCAAGAGCACTGCTAAGAAACAGCCGAAAAAATCGTCACCTTATGAACACCCAAAGAGCTAATCGTATCCCTTACCATGCCGATCCGACCTACCACCAAATTGCCATATTTACCCAAGTTTCTTCTGACTTACCTTCAAATTGATACTTCTTCCTGTTGTAATACAACAGATTTGCAACCCAGACTCACCACACACGACTCAAGCACCAAAACCATTCCGTCTAAGGCGCATAAGCCGCCGAACACTCTCTCAAATATCCCCAAAAGTTCCACATTCAAAATACTTACCCTGAAGAGACTTCCTACGAATCTAAAGCCATTACCTTCACCTTCCTGATACTGATATGTAGAATCCCTGATGATATAGAATACCACAAGTGTTGACATCCTCTAACGTAAATCTCAATCACACTGACAAATTAGACAGAATCGACCTGACCCGTTTGCACACTGACATACTAGGAAAGTAATCCACTCACATGAAGCCACAAGCAAATTCATGCACTGCACACACTGCACACACTACACCTTTTACAATTTCCACTAAATCATTCAATAGAACCCAAGTACCCAACAAAGTACATTACAACCTATATCGAAGAAATTTCCCTTACTCGTGACATTCCTAGACCCCACACCTGCAGGTCATAACTAATTTACCAATATACCTCGAACTGAAACCAATACCACACATAATCATGCAATCAACTTAGTATTAACAGACTCCGCCACTTGGCTCAAAGCCAACGATCGAGACAAACAATAACTCAGAATGCCCATAATAACACCACCCATCTAACAGCTCAAGTCATCTGCAAATCTCGCATCCACCATTGCAATAGTCACGCCAACTTCCACAAGCGATCTAAACTCGAATTACAATATATATCATTTTACTGGTAGAGGAGAACTTATTACTGAACTATATAGGGACCACACACTCTAGGATAACCCGTAGGAGATACCCCTACCCTCTTAGCCTCAACTGTTATCTCTCCATACACTTCTGAATACCATAACTATCACGCAATTACTACACCTTCCTGCATCTGAATACAACCAACGCCTACCCCTGAGGCACCACAGTACGTGATAAAAACCTGAAGCTGATGGCAGAACTAACACTGGAGTGGTGGTCACAGAAATCTTGATCTTCTGGAAGCTCTACCCACACATGTTTGACCACATGGATACCTTTACTAGGAACCACGTGTTCCAAGAATGCTACTGAACTGACTCAAAATTCACACTCGGAGAATTGGCATAGAGCATTTCCTCCCTGAATCCTTATAATACCGTCCTCATATACTGAGTATGCTACTCCTGGCTATGCGAATATGCCAGGACGCCATCAACGAATATAATAACAAGGAGTTTTAATACGGCTAGAATACACTGTTAATCAAATATATGAACCTTATTGGGGCAAATGATCAGCTCAAAACACATCACCAGGAACTCATAACCCAATAGAGAAATCCGCTTCACTCAACAACTACACAACATGAGAGGTCTTCCAACATACTAACAACTCAAGGCCATATACCAAATCGAGACAAAAATCAAACACTAAATAAATCTTACCACATTTCCAGCCAACCCTTTTGACACAATTCACAGTCTGAACATACCTAACCATCAAATAACACCCACCACATAGGCATGTAGTCACAAATTCTCATCAATAACAACACAAACGGACATACAAGTCCCAATTTCATGTGCCCACGGAATGAAAATCTCAACAATCAAGCCACATAATGAATCCATCCTCAAGTCCTCCAGACTGGCCCATTACGAATATGCCAAAATCACATCTCATCCATGGAAACCACAAGTCGTCAATGCATAGCTGATACCAAAAGCTCTCGTGCGTGCTCGAATACATGGAAGGAATTCAAGAGTTATGCTCTTGGCTGAATATAATGGATTCGCACGACAAGAATTCAAGAATGTGAGATTTTTCCTAAGGATTCCTCAACCTCTCGAAGATAAGTACAGACGTCTCCGTACCGATCCGCAAGACTCTACTAAACCTGCTCATGACCGGTGAGTCCTATGTACCCTAGCGCTTTGATACCAAACTGTCACGACCCCAAATCCAGTCCAGTCGTGATGGCGTCTATCATGGAACTACGCCAACTAAAACTACAATTGAATCATAATAAGCTTCCATTTTACATCTTTACTATACTGATTACCCATAAAGGTTTCCTTTAAACATTTGTAAAATAGTTAAAGCTATATTGAATATTAAATACAACCCCCGAGAACCCGGAGTCACTGGTCATGAGCATCTACATAAAATATACAACTCAACGAAAATAAATTCTATAATAGTAAGCAGGGGAGGGAGCAGGACTGCGGACGCATGCAGCTACCTCGCAAACCTCCGAGAATCTCTAGAATAGATAGACATCTCACCCTGCCCTAACACCTGAATCTGCACAGAAGGTGCAGGGAGTAATGTGAGTACACCAACTTAGTAGTAATGAAAATAAATCAGGTCTGAGCAGCAAGAAGCAGATAAAATCAATGTCATCAAATCACAAGATGCACAACCTTTCTTTCCAACAGTATAACATAGATTTATGAAATCATCATGACTTAAACCAACTCCAGAAAAATCCTTTGAAGAATGTATATTTTAAACAACTTTAAACCGAAAGATTTAGTATGAAAATTAAATGAATCATATAGAGGCCCCCCAGGAAAAACATATTTCATAAGCTCAGAGTGTAAGTAGTAAAATCATAAGTAGCCCCTCGGGCAAAACATGTATCATAATCATCCCCTCGTGCATGCCTCACAGTCACTCATAATCAGCCCCTCGGGCATACCTCACCATCACTCGTAATCAGTCCTTCAGCGCCTCACAGTCACTCAGAACCTCACAATCACTCGTTGCTCAGCACTCGGCACTCTGTGCGATCACTAGGGGTGTGTACAGACTCCGGAGGGGCTCCTTCAGCCCAAGCGCTAGTATCACTCAGCACCTCACAATCAGGCCCTCGGCCTCACTCAGCAGAACCACTCAAAAGGCCCTTCGGTCAAATCCGTAAAACAGGGTACTAGACCCAAAACATCATTTTAAATATCAAAGTGGTGTAAATCATGATGAGTTTCGAAAAAAGTAAGCACAATGCGGCTGATTGAAATTTTCAATACATAGTGAGGTCAAACAGCAGTAAAAAGCCCCCAAAGGGGTCTAAACAGATCGGCACAAGGCCCCGAACACAGCTTATAGCCCACATATTTAAACAATCTTTAGAAAATAATTTAACATAAGGTTTGAGTAAAATATGCAACTCATTAGTTGCCGCGGAGAGGGCCTGGTCCAATCCAAAAATCAGTACGCGCCACATACTCGTCATCCGACATGTGCGCCAGTCTAAAATCAGTGAGAAAATATTTAGTCTGGGGTTCCATACCCTCAAGACAAGATTTATAACCATTAGTTACCTCTACCGGGCCACAACACTAGTCCGCTATGCTCTTTCCCCTCAAATTGGCTCTCGATTGCTCCGAATCTAGCCAAATCCAGTTCAACATCATCAATATATGCTAAAGGAACACAACCCAATCGAAAACTATCAAATTATAAGAAAATCTTAAAATTTGGAAAACCCCGAGCCTAGGGCCCACGTCTCGGAATTCGATAAAATTTACTTCACAAGAACCCTTATCCTCCCACGAGACCATACAAACCAAGAACATCAAAATCAGACCACAATTGCCCACTAAAATTGCCAAAAGAAATTCCCAACTCTTTCCCCCGTTTTCAAAACATTTCTTACTTTAATCCTTAAAATACAAGCCTAATCCGAATCAAAATAGTATAGAAACAATGTTAATAACCCGAGAACTTACCTTCACTGAAGAACCACGAATTCCCTCTTCAATTTGCCTTTCACAAGAGCTCCAACTGCATGCAAAAATGGAGGAATGAACAAAATTTCATGGAGGACTATTTTATACTCTTCTGCCAACATTTCCACACCTACAGACACTAAATTGCACATGTGGTCGCAGGTGCGCACCTGCGCAATTCCGCTAACGGACCAAATTATCGCACATGCGACCCTTCTCCGCACCTGCGGCTTCGCAGGTGCGGCCATCTTTTCGCACCTGCGGAATTCCCTTGCATAGCCTCCCTTCGCACCTACGCATAACCTTTTGCACCTGTGACATCGCACATGCGGCTACCCATCCGCAGGTGCGGCTAACACCGGAAACTCACACCAGCAGCTAATTGCTGTTAATTTCCAAGTTCAAGACACCGCCAACCACCCGAAATCAATCCCGAGCCCCTCGGGGCCCCAACCAAACATAACAACACACCCCATAGCATTATTCAAACTTATTGAAGCTGACGAAACACCAAAATCAACATGAAAACACAAAAATTACATCAAATTCAAGCCTATAAACTTTGAAACTTCAAAATTTTGCCAACGACGGCGAAACCAACCAAAACACCTCCGATTGACCTGAAATATTGCACGCATACTCAAAATGACATTGTGGACCTATTCCAACTTCTGAAATTCCATTCCGACCCTGATATCCTATTTTCCACTTCTGACCGGAAATCGCCAAAAACTAACTTTTGCAAATTCAACCCTAATTCTACACGGGAAATCAAAACTCCATTCCAAACACACTCCTAAGTCCCAAATCACCTAAAAATGCTATCCGAGCCAAAAAAATCTGATTTCTGAGGTCGTTCACTAGTAAGTCAACTCTCAGTTGACCTTCTCAACTATTAGGCTACTTTAAGAGATTGAATGCCTCAATTCTCACCATGACAACTCTGAACCCAAACCAACCAACCCAACACACATAAATGAAGTTGAACCACATTAAATGATGCAGAAATGGGGAAAACAGGGCTAAACTCTCAGAACGACCGGCTGGCTCGTTACAACGAGCTGTGATTTGATTACGGGCAGTTATTGTGATCAAAAGTGCTATTGAGCCTATGTGTAATGTTCTATGTTGTGGGATTATGCCTTATGGGTGTAGACCTAAGTTGATGCATTTGGTTGAGGCTAATGCCGGATATGGATTTAGAATCGGGTCTTTTGGAAATGAGTAGAAAGTGAGGAATTGAGGTATAAGGCTTATCGATGATGATGAGAAGGCTATATGGAAGTTATGATGGTGTCATCAGGCTAATGTAGGTTGGGGTTACGTGGGATCACCCGTGGACGTGTGTTGGAAGTGCTCAATCAGTGATTGGATGAGTTCAAAGTGAATCTTAGCACGTTCGAGGACGAACGTTTGTTTAAGTGGAGGAGATTGTGATGATCCAAAAGGTCATCCCGTATTTTCTAGCTAATTCTGTGTTTCGAGGTCATGAAAACTTCTTGCTATCTCACCTCGATTTGCGTGCGTAGCCCCGGCGTGTTGCTGGGAAGCCTTTATGTGAAAAAACTGATAAAAATGATAATTTTATATTAAAAATTTGAATAAAGTTAACTTCAGTCAATGTTTTTGGTAAACCGACCCGGACCAGTGATTTGACGGTCCTAGAGGGTCTGTAGGAAAATATGGGTTTGGGCATATGCCCGGAATCGAATTCCGAGGTCCCAAGTCTGAGAAATGAATTTTTAAAGAAAATAGTTTTCTAAAAACATATAATGGTTTTTGAAAATGAAATTTGTGGTGAAACCTGTGATATCGGGCCCGTATCATGGTTTCGGAGCCTGGTACAGATTCAATATGATTTCTATGTGTTATCTGTGAAATTTGGTGAGAAATGGACTTAGTTTGACGTGATTTTTATAGAAGTTTTGAGGAATTTCATGGATTTTTAGTTTAATTTATCGTTTTAGTGTTATTTTATGGGGTTTGAAACATCGAGCGAGTCCGTATTAGGCTATATGACTTGTGTGTGTGGTTGGATGGGGTCTCAGGGGCACGGAAAGCTTTCAGATTCTCATCGGATGTTATTAGAACTTGGAAGAATAGCTGAACCATTGTTGGTTCTGGTGTCTCGCACCTGCGATGAACCTTCCGCGGGTGCGCACACGCAGGTGCGGCGAAGAGCTCGCAGGTGCGGACATGGCCTAATCACCCAGTCCTCACAGGTGCCATTTGTTTTCCGCAGATACGGAGCCGCAGGTGCGGGAAATTGACCGCAGGTGCGACCCCAGGCCTTTTAGTGGGTTTTCGCACCTGTGATGGTATTTCCGCAGGTGCGGTCCCAGGGGCGCAAGTGCGGATATTGCTGGGTAATTACATCAGATTCGAGGGCTTCAGCTTATTTTCAACATTTCGAATTTTGGAGCTCGGCAAGGGCGATTTTTGAAGACTTTTGCACCTAGGTAACTTGGGTAAGTGATTTCTAACCTACTTAGATCAATTTCCATGATTCCTAACTTAAATCTAGTCCTTAGGATTCGAATTTGGGTTGAAGATTTGGGAAAAATTTGATAAACTTAATAGACCAAATTATTGAGTTTTGATTCGGTTTTTGACCTCCGATTTGAGAGATTTTCATATGTCTAGACTCATGAGTGAATGGGTGTCCGAAAAATATAATAATTCCCTATTCTGAGACGTGGTCCCGGGGAACTTTTTGGGTGGATTTCCTAATTTCGTGTATTAGCTTCGAACTTATTAGTTATTTTGTTTCCTTGAGATGATGTTTACACTATGAAATTGAATTGTCTAGATTTGGGCCACCAGGAGTTGGGTACTCATGGCAAGAGTGTGGTATTGAGTTGATTAGCGCAGTCAAGGTAAGTATCCTGCCTAACCTTGTGGAGGGAAGTACCCCTTAGGATTGAGTCTTCTATGTTGATTGTAGTATGCGTACGCGAGGTGACGAGTGCGTACTCCGACTTATTTGCAAATAGATTTTCCTTTAGGGATTTTAGGTCCTTATGTTCCCCGTATATGAATTTCACTTGTTATATCTGAATTCCTGATTCCTAGTTTCATCTCTTCCTGCTCAAGTTAGAAGTACTTGCCTAGAATTCCTTGTTTCTTATTTGATCTTATTTGACATAAAAGACTTTGCTTTTCCTACCGTTATACTATATCTTTCTTCATACACTACATATGTGACTAAAATTAGTATAATCTCGCTCTATAATTGTCTAACAAGTAATTTGGATATCTATACGTTGGGGTCAAGCATGCCCTTAAGTCGTACATTGTGATTTAAATGATTTTCCCTTAAGTACTATTTAGGTTTAATTGATGACCGCCCATGTTGATGGTATTTCTTTGATGCTGCCTATTTACAAAGCATTGTTCCAGCTGAGTTTATTCGGTGAAGCTAAATGTCTAAGTGAGATTGGTTATAGCTGTTTCTCTTGCCAGTATGATTTGGTTTCTTGGTTGCGAAGTTAAACATATAGAATTATTGCTATATTTTCCTTGTGTTTCCCCTCGTTATGTTGTTTCTCTTTGTGATTGGCATTGTGGCTACTTCTTATGAGTGAGTTTTTACCATTTTTGTGATTTAAGTCTTTGTATTGATTTGCTCATCGCACTTTGCATTCGGTCTTGTTTGCTTTTGAGCCTGTTGTGGCTATATTGGCGTTTCTATCGCACTTTGGTTATTCTCCTCAGTGGCTGCATTGCATATTTAAATTGGGACGACGGACCGAGATTCAGGAGCTTTCCCCCTGTATTGCATTGCATATTTCAATTTGGACTACAGACCGAGATCCGGGAGCTTTCCCCCTATACTGCACTTCATATTTAAATTGGGACTACGGAGAGAGATCCGGGAGCTTTCCCCCTGTACTGCACTGCATATTTAAATTGGGACTACGGACGGAGTTCATATGTTTAGACTCATGAGTGAATGGGTGTCCGAAAAATAATTTTTACCCGATTCTGAGATGTGGGCCCGGGCAACTTTTTGGGCAAATTTCCTAATTTCGCGTATTAGCTTCGAACTTATTAGTTATTTTGTTTCCTTGAGATGATATTTACACTATGCAATCGAATTGTCTAGATTTTGGCCACCCGGAGTTGGGTACTCGTGGAAAGAGCGTGGTATTGAGTTGATTAGCTCAGATAAGGTAAGTATCCTGCCTAACCTTGTGGGGGGGGGGGGGACTACCCCTTAGGATTGAGTCTTTTATGTTGATTGTAGTCCGCGTACGTGAGGTGACGAGTGCGTACTCAAACTTATTTGCAAATATATTTTCCTTTAGGGAATTTATCTCCTTATGTTCCTCGTATATGAATTTCACTTGTTATATATGAATTCCTGATTCCTAGTTTCATCTCTTCCTGCTCAAATTAGAAGTACTTGCCTAGAATTCCTTGTTTCTTATTTGATGTTATTTGACATAAATGAAGACTTTTCTTTTCCTACAGTTATACTATATCTTTCTTCATACACTGCCTATGTTACTAAAATTAGTATAATCTCGCTCTATAATTGTCTAACAAGTAATTGGAATATCTATGTGTTGGGGTCAAGCATGCCCGTGAGTCGTACATTATAATTTAAATGATTTTCCCTTAAGTACTACTTAGGTTTAATTGATGACCGCCCATGTTGATGGTATTTCTTTGATTCTACCTATTTACAGAGTCATTGTTCCAGTTGAGTTTATTCGGTGAAGCTAAATGTCGAAGTGAGATTGGTTATAGCTATTTCCCTTGCCGTTATGATTTGGTTTTTTGGTTCCGAACTTGAACATATAGAATCGTTGCTATATTTTCCTTGTTTTCCCCTCGCTATGTTGTTCCTCTTTGTGCTTGGCGTTCCTTTCCGTGGCTACTTCTTATGAGTGAGTTTTTACCATTTTTATGATTTAAGTCTTTGTATTGATTTTCTCATCGCACTTTGAATTCGGTCTTGTTTGCTTTTGAGCCTGTTGTGGCAATATATGTTGTTTCTGTCATACTCTGGTTGGTTTCCTCAGTGGCTGCATTGCATATTTAAATTGGGACTACGGACCGAGATCCGGGAGCTTTCCCCCTGTATTGCACTGCATATTTAAATTGGGACTACGGACCGAGATCGGGGAGCTTTCCCCCTATACAACACTTCATATTTAAATTGGGACTACGGACGGAGATCCGGCAGCTTTCCCCCTATACTGCACTGCATATTTAAATTTAGACTACGGACGGAGATCCGGGAGCTTTCCCCTTGTACTGCACTACGTATTTAAATTGGGACTACGTACGGAGAACCGGAAGCTTTCCCCCTGTACTGCATCGCATATCTAAATTGGGACTACGATCGAGATTCTGGGAGCTTTCTGTCACAACCCAAAATCCCACCATCGGGCCGTGATGGCGTCTAAAGTTGAACCCGCTAGACAAACCAACGTGTATAGTTAAACTAGCGTAATAACATCAATTTAACAGAATAAACTAAAACGGTTCATAATTAAACAGCGGAAATAAATACGGTTTCAAGCTAAGTAAGGACAACACAATACAACGACGCATAAATTTTCCCAAAACCTGGAGTCACAAACTCACAAACTATCTATAAGAGTGCTAAATACAAGTCTGAAAGAAAATACATGACTTTCTTTGAAGCTAGAGGAAAAACATGACAGAAGAAAAGACATAGGGATGGGAGAGACGCCAAGGCCCATGAACGCCAGCGGGTATACCTTGAAGCCTCTAGGATAAGCTAGAAGACACTCCCACTAATGATGTCCTCCGGGTCCGGCTGCGTAATCTGCACAACATAATGAAGTGCAATTGTAGCATCTGTACAACCGACCCCATGTAATGGTAAGTGCCTAGACTAACCTCGGCGAAGTAGTGACGAGGCTAGAACCAGACTACCAAATAAACCTGTGAAGTTCAAATAAATATATACATGTATACAACGGATAAGAAATATAGGGAGAAAACAGTTAATAAAGGAAGGCGAACATGTTGGGGGAGATAACAGTTTCATATAAGAAATCTCAAATAAGGAAAATAACAACAAAGCCAGAATATCAATAAGGACCAAATATCACAAACATCCACGGCATCACCCTTCGTGCTTTTACTCTCGTCCTCACTATGAAATGAATAATGTAATCAATGTAAATCATGGCACGGAATCACCCTTCGTGATTTTACTCTCGTCCTCACTATGCAATGTATAATGTAATCAATGTTAATGATGGCACGGCATCACCCTTCATGTTTTTACTCTCTTCCCTCACAGTATAATCAATGAATATCGGTACGGAATGGTACATCGTACGACAAGGCATCACCCTTCGTGCTATACACTCTTTCCTCACTATATCACACAATGCACGACATCACCCTTCGTGCTTTAGCACTCTTCCTCACCCAAACAGCAATCACAAATAAGGGCAAGGGAGTAAATAGAATAGAAATAGTAACCCCGGCAAGGGATCAATAACAGAAATCTCAACATCCCAGCAAGGGAGACAATATCAAATGATGCACGACATCACCCTTCGTGCTTTAACACTCTTCCTCACAATATCAAACAGTGCACGACATCACCCTTCGTGCTTTAACACTCTTCCTCACCCAAACTGCAATCACAACAAGGGCAAGGGAGTAAACAAAATAAAATAGAAATCCCAGCAAGGGAACATCAATTAAACAATTAAATCCCGGCAAGGGAACAATAGCAGCAATCTCAACATCCCAACAAGAGAGATAATCACTAAAAGCAACAATGACCCGACAAGGGTAAATTTTAGTAACTCTTTCTCTTTCTTTCACTTTCATTTCATAATTCACTCTATTACTTGAGCCAATGCTCCAAAGGATTCAATTATCTCATATATCTTCATCATTCGTGTCACAATTTAAGCCAATGCTCCAAATGAGTTTTAAATATTACAATTCCCTTCACATGATCTTCACAACATATAGAAATCATCAATTAAGCATGGAAATTACAACAAAGTCAGAGTATTCGCAATATAGGGACTCACGGTCATGCTAGACACCAATGTATAGATACTCGTCACTATGCCTATACATCGTATTTGCCAATTAGCAAGTAACAAATAATACTCAACTCCTATTCCCTGAAGCTATGGTTAGATCAAACACTTACCTCGGGTCCAAAGTATAGCAATCAACCCTCTAACACCGCCTTTCCTTTAGAATTCAACTCCGGAATGGTATTATCTAGACATAATCAACTCAAGTATATCAATAAGGATTCAATGATACAATTACATAGCCTAATTATCCATTTCCTAGCATTCTTCCAAAAATACCAAAATTCGACCTCGGGCCCGCTCGCTCGGATTCTTATAATTCTCGAAGGGAACACTCACCCAAAGCCTAAGGATCATTAATATACAATTCTTACTTGATTTCATGGCCAATTCACGGAAAATTCTCAAATGATCACAAGTTCTAGGTTACTACCCAAATTCTTGAATTTTTTCACTAATTTATGTAGTTAATTAAGCTAGAATCCATGCATGAAGCTAATTTCTGAGTAGAGTTCACTTACCTTAGAAGACCAGGTCGTTCGTCCTTAACAATGGAGGAACCCAAGGAAGAAGAAGGAAATGAGAAAAATGGGTTTAAAACCCATATATAAAACACACTGCCTGAACAGTGATTCCGCACCTACGGCTCTGGGGAGCACACCTGCAGTCTCGCACCTGCGAGAAAAATCTCGCACCTGCGGAAATGGGCTAGGGAGCCTCGGCTCGCAGCTGCGCAGTGGAGACCGCACCTACGGTCTCGCACCTACGAGAAATTTTCCGCAGCTGCGATGACTGGCCAGGACCTTGGGTGATCGCACCTGAGATGCTGGGGACCGCACCTGCGGTCACACCAGAACAGGTGCAACAACAGCTATGTTTTCTGGTTTTTAGCCCCTTAGGTGCCCGGAAGGCACCTGGGCCCACCTAAGCCCCTTAGGTGCCCAAAATATGCTAAAACTCAAAATCACACCCCCAAACCTCTAGAACCAAACTTAGGAACTTTAAGTTTTCTAGACTTCGCTAACAACGTGTCGAACTGACCTATACAACTCGGAATGACACCAAATTTTAGAGATAACTCACACAACATCCTACGAACATAATCGCGCGATCAAATCGCCAAAATAACATCAAAAACAACGAATCAAATTTCAAAATCACTAGTGTTTCTTCAAACCTTATGAACTTTCGAATTTAGAGTTTTAAGTCCGAAACACGTCAAACAACGTCCAATTTCAACAAAACTTCACAGAAATATCTTAAACAACATATAAGACTTGTACCGGGCGCCGGAACAAAAAAAAACGAGCCCGATATCAACACATTCTAACCAATTTTAATTTTAGCATTTTTCATAGAATTTCATATTTAAGCTGTCAGGCTACGTGCCCGGACTGCACACGTAAATCGAGGCAACTACAAATGAGGTTTTCAAGGCCTCGGAAGTACTGAATGGGTAATAAAATAGGTGATGACCCTTTGGGTCGTCACATTCTCCACCTCTAAAATATTCGTTCGTCCTCGAGCGGACAGAAGAACGAAGTACCTGAGTCGGTGAATAAATAAGGGTAACGACTCCGCATATCGGACTCGGACTCCCAGGTTGATGCCCCAGGAGGCTGACCTCTCCACTGAACACGAACAGAAGGGAAACACTTGGATCTCAACTGACGAATCTGCCGGTCTAGAATAGCTACCGGCTCCTCCTCATAAGATAAGTCTTTGTCCAACTGGACAGTGCTGAAATCTAACACGTGGGCTAGATCGCCGTGATACCTCCGAAGCATGGACACATGAAAAAATGGATGTACGGCTAATAAGCTAGGTGGCAATGCAATTCTATAAGCCACCTCTCCCACTCGATCAAGAATCTCAAACGGACCAATAAACCTAGGGCTAAGCTTGCCCTTCTTCCCAAATCTCATCACGCCCTTCGTAGGCGACACTCGGAGCAATACTCGCTCACCAACCATGAAAACCACATGTCGAACCTTGCGATCTGCATAACTCTTTTGCCTGGACTGAGTTGTACGAAGCCTATTCTGAATGATCCTGACCTTGTCCAAGGCCTCCTGAACCAAATCTGTACCCAACAACTGAGCCTCTCCCTACTCAAACCATCCAACCGGAGAGCAACACCGCCTACCATATAAATCTTCATAAGGAGCCATCTGGATACTCGAATGGTAGTTGTTGTTGTAGGCAAACTCTGCTAAAGTCATGAACTGATCCCATGATTCTCCAAAGTCAATAACACAAGCTCGGAGCATATCCTCCAATATCTGAATAGTCTGCTCGGACTGCCCGTCCGCCTGAGGATGAAATGTCGTGCTCAACTACACCTGGGTGCCTAACTCTCGCTGAACTGCTCACCAGAAACGCAAGGTAAACTGCGCGCCCTGGTCCGAAATGATAGATACCGGCACACCATGAAGGCGAACAATCTCTCGGATATAGATCTCAGCTAACCTCTCGGATGAATAGGAGACTGCCACAGGAATGAAATGTGCTGACTTGGTCAGCCTATCAACAATGAACCAAACTGCATCGGACTTCTTCCGGGTCAATGGAAGTCCAGTAACGAAGTCCATAGTGATCCTCTCCCACTTCCACTCGGGAAGCTCAATCCTCTGAAATAAACCACCAGGCCTCTGATGCTCATACTTAACTTAGACAATTCAAATAGCGTGCCACATGTGCCACAATATCCTTCTTCATTCTATGCCACCAATAATGTTGCGGCAAATCCTGATACATCTTCGCGGCGCCTGGGTGAATAGAGTACCGGGAACTATGGGCCTCCTCTAAAATCAAATCTTGAATCCCATCAACATTGGAAACACAAACTTGCCCCTGCAATCTCAAAACACCATCATCATCTAAGGTCAGCTGCTTGGAACCTCCACGGTGCACCGTGTCTCTAACGACACACAAATGGGGATCATCAAATTGCCGATCACGGATACGCTCCGATAATGAAGAACGAGCGACCGTACAAGCCAAGACTTGACTAGGCTCAGAAATATCCAACCTCACAAATCGATTGGCAAAAGCCTGAACATCAAAAGCAAGCGGCCTCTGACTGACCGGAATAAAAGCAAGACAGCCCATACTAGCTGACTTCCTACTAAAAGCATCGGCCACCACATTGGCCTTCCCCGGGTGATATAAGATGGTAATATCACAGTCCTTCAACAACTCCAACCACCTCCTCTACCTCAAATTGAACTCCTTTTTCTTGAACATGTACTGAAGACTTTTATGATCCATGAACACCTCGCACACCATGCCATATAGATAGTGCCTCCAAATTTTAAATGCGTGGACAATGGCTGCAACCTTTAAATCATGCCCTAGATAGTTCTTCCCATGAATATTCAACTGCCTCGAAGGATAAGCAATGACCTTTCCATCCTGCATTAACACTGCACCAAACCCAATACGGGAAGCATAGCAATAGACTGTATAAGGCCCTGAACCTGCGAGCAAAACCAATACCGGTGACGTAGTCAGAGCTGTCTTGAGCCTCTGAAAGCTCGCCTTACACTCGTCCGACCATCTGAACTGGGCACCCTTCTGGGTCAAACTTGTCATCGGGGCTGCAATAGAAGAGAACCCCTCCACGAACCGACGATAGTAGCCTGCCAGTCCCAAGAAACTTCGAATCTCTGTAGCTGATGTTGGTCTAGGCCAGTTCTTGACTGCCTCACTCTTCTTCGAGTCAACCTGAATACCCTCTGCTGATATGACATGACCCACGAATGCAATTGAACTCAACCAGAACTCACACTTCAAAAACTTTACGTATAGCTGACTATCCTTCAGAGTCTGAAGAACCACTCTGAGATGCTGCTCGTGCTCCTCCTGACTGCGGGAGTATATCATATCATTAATGAAGATTATCACGAACGAGTCCAAATAAGTCCTGAACACTCGGTTCATCAAGTCCATAAAAGCTACTGGGGCATTTGTTAACCCAAATGACATGACCAAAAATTCGTAATGCCCGTACCGAGTGCGGAAAGCTATCTTAGGGACATCGGATGACCTAATCCTCAACTGATGGTAGTCAGATCTCAAATCTATCTTTGAAAATACCCTGGCACCCTGAATCTGATCAAACAAATCATCAACCCTCGGCAGTGGATACTTATTCTTAATTGTAACCTTGTTCAATTGTCGGTAATCAATGCACATCATCATCGAACCATCCTTTTTCTTCACAAACAATACTGGAGCACCCCAAGGAGAAATGATGGGTCCAATGAAACCCTTCCAAGAAAATCCTTCAATTGTTCCTTCAACTCTTTCAACTCTAGCGGGGCCATGCAATACGACAAAATAGAAATGGGCTGGGTGCTCGGAGCCAGATCAATGCAGAAATCAATGTCTCTGTCGGGTGGCATCCCTGGCAGGTCTGAAGGGAAGACCTCAGGAAACTCACGAACCACGGGTACCGAATCAATAGAGGGAACCTCAACACTGGAATCGCGCACATAAGCCAAATAAGCCAAACACCCCTTCTCGACTATACGTCGAGCCTTCACGTACGAAATAACACTGCGGGTAGTATGACCAAGAGTCCCTTTCCATTCCAAACGGGGAAAATCCGGTAAGGTTAATGTCACCGTCTTGGTATGCAAATCCAAGATAGCATGATATGGGGATAACCAGTCCATCCCCAATATAACATTGAAGTCGACCATACCTAAAAGCAACACATCAACACGGGTCTCAAGACCGCCAATCACCACAACACAAGAACGATGGACTCGATCGACCATGATAGAATCACCCACCGGAATGACACCCCCAAACCTCAAGAACCAAACTTAGGAACTTTAAGTTTTCTAGACTTCGCAAACAACGTGCCGAACTGACCTATACAACTCGGAATGACACCAAATTTCACAGATAACTCACACAACATCATACAAACATAATCGCGCGATCAAATCGCCAAATTAAAACACGTCAAACAGCGAATCAAACCTCAAAATCACTAGTTTTTCTTCAAACCTTATAAACTTTGAAATTTAGAGTTTTAAGTCCAAAACACGTCAAACGACGTCCAATTTCAACCAAACTTCACAGAAATATCTTAAACCACATATAAGACCTGTACTGGGCGCCGGGAAAAAAAATGGGCCCGATACAAACACATTCTAACCAATTTTCATTTGACTTTTCTTTATAAATTTCAGAAAAACAATTTTACTCAAAAATTCATTTCTCCGGCTTGGGACCTCGGAATTCGATTCCGGGCATATGCCCAAGTCCCATATCTTAGAATGTTTTTCAAATCATAGAATTTTTTTCACAGAATTTCATATTTAAGCTGTCCGGCTACGCGCCCAGACTGCGTACGCAAATCAAGGCAACTATAGATGAGGTTTTCAAGGCCTCAGAAGTACAGAATGGGTAATAAAATAGGTGATGACCCTTCGGGTAGTCACACTTTCCCCTGTACTGCATTCATGACAAATTCTGAGTTGCGGACTGAGTTCCGGTGGTTTTACCATTTCGTAGATTTGGATCATAATATATATATATTGAAAAGTATAGCTGAAAAGCAATTATCTCCAGGAAAAGTTATGTCTGCGGGACTTCTATTTCGAAAGTGTATGGAAAAGTATTTGTCTTGCAAAAAAATGATATTTGAAAGAGAAGTATTTGGGAAAGTATATTTGAACACCACGTATTTTGAAGGGACTATGTTTGAAATATTTCTCTTTATAAAAATATACAAATATACATTCAGAGAAAGTATGTTTAAAAGAAGAAATTTCTCTATTCTGAAATGATTATATCTTTAAAGGTTTTGAAATAAAATCACGATTTAAAGGTTTTTACTCGAAGGTTTGACCAGCTTTACTGGGTTTATTGGCTAAGGCCTAACGTGAATAAATTTATGCAGTGCTTAGTTGCTAGTATTTTATCGGGTTGTGATTCCCGACATTTGGCTTGCATTCTTTCCACTCTCTTTGCATATTTCTATTATGTTGTCCGTTGATCGTAATTATTGAATTTTCTTCCGTATTATTCGATCGTACCGTTAATTTTATCGAAAAATCTTTAGATAGATATTATGTTTCGGTCATTTGCACATTTATGCCTTTTTACTTATTAGACCAGTGGTGTCTTGACTAGTCCTCATCACTACTTCACCGAGGTTAGTCTGGATACTTATTGGGCACCGCTGTGGTGTGCTCATACTACACTTCTGCATATTTTTGTGTGCAGATCCAGGTTATTGTTGTTAGTAGCTGCGCAGATCATTACTGAGGAGACTCAAGGTAACCTGTTGCTTCGTTCGCAGGCTTCGGAGTCACCTTCCTATTTTATTTTTTATTCAACTGTACTTACTTATTCCTAGACAGTAGTATTTAGATTTGGTAGAAAGATTTCATAGAACTTATGACTTGTATTTACCAGGTTTTGGGAAATTATAAACTCTGCCAAGATGTCTATATCGAGACTGTTATAATTCCTTTATTATTGTTGTTGTTCAGCGAAAATGTTAATCTTACCTAGTCCCTACGACTAGGTGCTATCACGATACCCAACGGAGGAAAATTTGGGTCTTGACAAAACTAAAATTCCAATATATAAACTAAAAGTCCAATTCATATCCTAAAAGTTCAATTCATATCCTAAAATTTTAATTTATAAACTAAAAGTTCAATTCATAAACTAAAAGTTCAATTAATACACTAAAATTCCAATTCATAAGCAAAAATTCCAATACGTAAACTAAAATTCCAATTCATATCCTAAAAGATCAATTTATATCCTAGGATTTCAATTTATAAACTAAAAGTTCAATTTATAAACTAAAAGTTCAATTCATAACCTAAAATTTCAATTTATAAACAAAAATTCCAATACATAAACTAAAAGTCCAATTTATATCCTAAAAGTTCAATTCATATCCTAAAATTTCAATTTATAAACTAAAAGTTCAATTCATAAACTGAAAGTTCAATTCATAAACTGAAAGTTCAATTTATAACCTAAAGGTTCAATTAATATCCTAAAATTTTAATTTATAAACTAAATTTCCAATACATAAACTAAAAGTCTAATTCATATTCTAAAAGTTCAATTCATATCCAAAAATTTCAATTCATATCCTAAAGGTTCAATTCATATCCTAAAATTTTAATTTATAAACTAAAATCCCAATACATAAACTAAAAGTCCAATTCATATCCTAAAATTTCAATTCATATACATAAACTAAAAGTCCAATTCATATCTTAAACCCTAGATTCTAACTAAAATATCAAGACAATACAAAGTATAATAGAATTCAACACTAATTAAACTAATTAGTTAATAAAATAATTAAAATAAGACCTAAACCCTAATCCTCAATAGAATACAATGTTCAAAGAATTGAAACATTAATTGAAACAATAAACCACAATACACCAAATATTGAAACAAAAACTAGAAATAACAAAGATCAAGGTTATAATTCAAACCTAGTTTTTTTTAGGTGAAGAAGGAGAGAGAGGGGCGGCGGCACTAGTGGGCGGCGACAACGAGCAATGGTGGCGCGGGTTGGGGAAATGGGATTTGTGCGAGGGAAATAGAGAAGAGGAGGGAAAGAGAGAGTTGGGAAAATTTTGGGGGAAAAATAAGAGAAATGGGGGGGGGGGGGGGATGGAACCCGTTTTTGATTCTGTTATTAGAAAAAGCGACCAAAGTTGGTCACTATTTTTGGTCTGTAATTAATTTATGACTGTTTCACCAAAATAGAGACCAATGTTGGTCGTTATTTTTTAAAAAAAATTAAATTATTTTTTCTTTTTGGTTTTTAAATATTATAAGCTATAAAAAAATTATTATTAGCTATAAATATTTATTTTATTTAACTACAATTATGATAAACAATTATAAACTATAAGCATAATCTTTTAAAAAATTATATTAACTAGGTAATTATTTTTAATAGATTATAATAGCATCTATGTAAAGGAATTCTTTAAGTTATATTTAAGTATATGAGTAATTTCATACACACGCACAAACTATATTATAATTGATGATCAATCTTATACATTACGACGTACGAATAATTAATGAATCGATAAACCAATATAATATTATTCTATTAATTGATATAATAGTATTCATTATTTGTATTATAACGGAGTTAATGAATTACATTCATTCATCACTAGGTTATAAGTCGATGGATCAATAATAACAGATTAATTTATATAAGTCGAGATATTTTGTTTTTAATATTTAACGATGCATCTGAGTAGGTTATAAGCTGATAAATCAATTTACAAGTGTATCAATCCCTAAAAGCACCCGACCATGTGTTCCTAACGCTTCATGTTCTTATATATATATATATATATATATATATATATATATATATATATATATATATATAGAGAGAGAGAGAGAGAGAGAGAGATACACACACAGAGACACTTCACTATAATATTATTAACGTATATATAACTTGTTTTAGTATATGTTAGTGTGTGTATATATATAACACACACGCTTCGTGCTACTTTAACTACACATGTATAGCATGTTATAGTATATGATATTGTATTCATTATTTGTATTATAACAAAGTTAATGAATTACATTCATTCATCACTAGGTTATAAGTCGATGAATCAATCATAACAGATTAATTGATATAAGTCGAGATGTTTTGTTTTTAATATTCAACGATGCATCTGAGTAGGTTATAAGTCGATAAATCAATTAACACACAGATATATTTGATGAAAAATTATATATAACATAATTAGGATCTTGATAAGTCTATCAATCCCTAAAAGAACCCGACTTCGGGTTCTTTTAGAGATTGATAAACTTGTCAAGATCCTAATTAGTATATATAATTTTTGGTAGAATGTTTAGACTGGTGGCAGATTCGGTGGAAACTTGATGGAAAAGGTTTCAGGTTGAGCTTGCTTGATGGCCTATGTTAGATATGCTGATGATGGCTGGAAATTTTTGTTAAGGAGGTTCTAATGAATGCTAATACCACAAATGCGTTGTTGCATTTTACATTCAATTAGTTTCACCATCTTGAAATTTAATCAAGAAGAAAGAATAAAGGAAAGAGAAATATAGAAAGCCAAGAAAAGTAAATGAATTGTTCCAATGTTGGAAAGTATGGCATTCCTAACCAGTTTTTCCTTATCCGTCCCATTTCCCCCTTTTAAGGTTTCCTTTTGGCTTAGGCAGAAAAAAGAGGAAAGGAAGGGTGTGATGATGATCAGAAATTAATCCTTTACTTTCACTAAGTGGATCTCTATGTTCCCTTCCTAGTTGACTGATATGTATATAAAGGAAAATGGAGTACCTCAATGCTGCTTCGTCTCACTTTCTCACCATCTTATCATATGTGATTGTCACGACCCAAATCCTAATTTAGGTCGGGATGGTGTCCAACTTCGACGTCAGGGAAGCCTACTTTAATTTACTAGTGATCCCTTTTTAATTTATAAAATAATTCACCATACTTAAGAGGTTTTTCTTTCAAAAGCATAACTTTGAAGTAAATTAGCGACTTAAACGGCCAAAGTGAGTAATAAATATAGTAATCACCACCATCATTACAACCCAAAAGAATAGAATATTCACTACGTGTGCATGCCAGGAATTGGCGTCACAGGTGTACCGGCATCTAATAGAAACTAGTATCCCAAAGAAAGTACAAGTTTCTCTGCTGTCCGAGGAAAAAGTACAGACATAATAAAAGAAAAGAAGAACTCCAGGGTGCTGCCTGAGATGAGTGTCAAGGAAAGCAGCTCGCTGAGAAATCCACGCCCACTATACGTCAGGGACGAGCGCCGGATGAATACCCAGATGCACTTGCCTCAGAGCTTGTACAATTAAGTACAGAAGCGTAGCATGGGTACATAAACAGATATGTACCCAGTGAGTATCCCGCCTAATCTCGAAGAACTAGTGACGAGAGGTAGACGTGATACTTACTAGGGTCAATATTTTTAAATAACATAATTTAATAGGAACTAGGCAGGCATAACAGTCGTAGAAATCACAAAGATATAAATTATCAAGTATAGTTATAATTACCTTTGCATGTAAAATTTCACTAGCATATACTGTAGTAAATTCCCTTTTTCACATGAAACAGTTTATACAATTACAACAAATTCCCAGTAAATCATATAGCACATAATAGTCCGGAAGCGTACGGCCGAAGCGTCGCGAAAATAAATGTGGATTGTCGAGGGTCAAACGCTCGAACCATAGATGCATCTATTACCCTGCTCGCGAATACAACATGCAACGCAGTTGACATAATAGTAGGGCTATTCCGCTCACGAATCATACGTGTGACGCAGTTGCCACATACATACATAAAATTATCAATTTTAAGGAGTTAACAGAGATTATACTTTAAGGCAAGAACTTGAGCAATATAATATGGAACACAAATTCCTAATATTCTCATGCTCATTCAAGGATAATAAGAAACTCAAAATACGTTTAGGAATACATGTAAGGCACATATAAGCATGCTCGTGAGTCCTAGAACTACCCAACATAACATAGTAGTAGCTACGCACCGACTCTCGTCACTTCTTGCGTGCGTAGCCCTCGCAAATAAGGAAGTTCAATTATTTATAATCACCTAGGGGGACAATTCCCTCTTACAAAGTTAGAAAGGAGACTCACCTTGTGTCGAACCTAGTTTCCGGGTCAAGAACGCGCTCGAAAACTCCAAACTCATCACCCAACGACTCAAAACTAGACAAATGTTATACAAATATATCAATTTATACTCAAAAGTATGAAATTCTCCTATTTACTTAGTTATTTCACATTACTTAGAAAAATCCTAAAATATACCCCCGGGCCCACATGCTCGGGTTTCGAAAATTTCTGAAGGAATCAATTACCCATAGCCTAAGGATGATTAATATATAGTTTTTGTGTTATTTCATGGAAAATTCCTTGGTAATTCTTCCAATTTTTATAAAACCTAGGTTTTTACTCTAACCCTTAAATTTTCACTAATTAATGAGTTAATCTAACTAAGAATCCAAGTATTAGACTAAGTTTATGGTAGGAATTTCTTATCTCAAAATAGCTAGGTCGTTTGGCTCTGTTGCTTGCTCAAAACTCACCCCAAGGAAGAAGAATAATGCTCAAAAATGGCTTAAGCCCCATTTTAAAAACACATTGCCCAGCTGCCCCTTCTACGCAAACGCATCAGGGGCAGTGCGTTCGCGATGAACAAATGGTCACGGCCTGATGAGGCCTCCTATGCAAACGCGGAGAGGTCTTCGTGAATGCGGAGGCTAGCTTGGCTAGACCTACGCGAACGCGACAGGGGGGGGGGGGGGGGGGGGGGCGAACGCACGGAGTAAGGGCTAAGCTGGCCTGGCAAAATTCCCTACCCTACACGAACAGAGAGCACCTATGCGAATGCATAGGGAAAATTTTCACCCCCGCCCACATCCTTCTATGTGAACGCGGCAGAGTAACCGCGAACGCATAGAAGGAAACCAGACACATAAATTCTAATTTTTAGCATTTACCTCTGAGGAGTCCAAAACTCACCCGAGTCCCTCGGGACCCCGTCCAAAGGCACTGGCAGGTCTATATTCATTACACGGACTCGCTCGAGTTTACGAAACATAAAAAAAAAGAACGAAACTAAGAATTCGACGCCAAAACCAAATTGAATCAAACTTTGAACTTAAAGTTCTAGAATTCTCTTTCAATACTCGGAGTGACACCAAATTTTGCAAGCAAGTGATAAATGGCATAACGAAACTATTCCCGGCCTCGAAATTTCGTTCGGACCTCGATAAAACAAAAAACGTGTTCCAACCCAAATTTCAAACTTAAGGAAACTCTAATTTCAATATTGGGCACCGAAACGCCCCTGGGTCATCCAAAACCCATTACGGACATACGCCCAAGTCTCAAATCATCATACGAAGCTACCGGGACCGTCGAAACTCGATTCTGAGGTCGTTTGCTCAAAATGTTGACCGAAGTCAAATTTGGCCTTGAAGGCCAACCTTAAGGAACCAAGTGTTCCTATACCACTCTAAACGCTTCCGAATCCCGAACCACCTGTCGCTGCAAGTCATAAATCACAATAAGACACTATGGGAAGTCTCATTTAGGGAACGGGGTCCTGATACGCAAAATGACCGGTCGGGTCGTTACATTCTCTACCTCTTAAACAAACGTTCGTCCTCGAACGGATCTAGAATCATACCTGAAGTGCTGAATACATGAGGATATCTGCTCTGCTGGTCCTCCTCGGACTCCAAGGTCATCTCCTCGACTCGTATGCCCCTCCACTGGACCTTCACAGCAGAAACCCTCTTGGACCTCAACTGGCGATCCTTCCTACCAATAATAGCCACTGGCTCCTCCTCGTAGCCCAACCTCTCATCCAACTGAATAGTGCTGAAATCAACCACGTGAGAGAAGTCGGCGTGGTACCTTCGGAGCATGGATACATGAAAAACCGGATGAACTCCTGACAAACTGCGAGGTAAATCTAGCTCATAAGAAACCTCCCCAACTCGACTCAACACCTCGAAGGGACCTATAAACCTTGGACTTAGCTTGCCCTTCTTCCCGAACCTCATAATACCCTTTATCGGCGAGACTTTCAACAGAAGCTTATCTCCCTCCATATATGATACATCATGTGCCTTCTGATCCGCATAACACTTCTATCTGGACTGTGATATGTCACTCACCAGGTCGGTGACATATAACTTAGCCTCGCCAGGCTCAAACCACCCGATAGGAGAACGACATCGTCGAACATACAAAGTCTCAAATGGTTCCATCTCAATGCTGGACTGATAACTATTATTGTAAGAAAACTCGGCCAAAGGCAAGATTTGGTCCCACTGACCCCCGAAGCCAATCACACATGCCCTGATCATGTCTTCCAATATCTGAACTGTACGCTCTGACTGACCATCTGTCTAAGGGTGAAATGCGGTGCTGGGATCTATCTGGGTACCCATCTCACTATGCGATGCACTCCACAAATGCAAGGCGAACTAAGGACCTCGATCTGATATAATGGACATTGGCACACCGTGCAACTGTACTATCTCCCAAATGTAGATCTGGGCCAACCTCTCAGAAGTATAAGTAGTAGCCACTGGAATGAAATGCACCGATTTGGTCAATCTATCCACAATGACCCAAACCGCGACAACCTTCCGCAAAGTCCGAGGCAACCCAACCACGAAGTCCATAGTGATGCGCTCCCACTTCCACTCAGGAATGGGCATCTGCTAAAGTAGGCCTCCTGGCCTCTGGTGCTCACACTTAACCTGCTGGCAATTAAGACACCTAGACACATACCCCACAATGTCCTTGTTCATCCGCCTCCATCAGTTATGCTGCTTCAAATCACGATACATCTTTGTAGCACCAGGATGAACAGAATACCGAGAACTGTGTGCCTCCTATAGAATCCTCTCCCTCAGGCCATCGACATTAGGAACACATAAACGGCCCTGAAGTATCAGAACACCATCCTCGCCAATAGTAACCTCCTTGTTACCATCCTGAACCACCGTCTCCCGAAGCTCTGCCAAGCACGGATCATCAAACTGTCGAGCCTTAATTTCACCTAATAATGAAGACTGAGCAACCACATGTACTAGAACTCGACGAGGCTCTGAAAGGTCTAATCTCACCATGCTGATAGCCAAGGACTGAATGTCCAAGACTAGAGGTCTCTTCTCTACTGCAATATAAGTCAAGCTACCCATACTCTCCGCCTTCCTGCTCAAAGAATCTGATACCACATTCGCCTAGCCCGGATGATAAAAAATTGTGATGTCATAATCCTTCAGCAGCTCAAGCCACCTGCGCTGTCTCAAATAAAGATCGCTTTGCTTGAACAAGTGTTTTAAGCTGCGGTGGTTTGTATAAACCTCACAGGACACCCCATACAAGTAATCCCTCCAAATCTTAAGGGGATGAACAATCGCCGCCAACTCCAAATCGTGCACAGGATAATTCTTTTCCTGAACCTTCAGCTGGCGCAAAGCATAAGCAATAACTCTCACTTCCTGCATCAACACACACCCCAAACCAACGCGCGAAGGGTCGCAATACACTGTATACATCCCAGAATCGGAAGGCAATAACAGAACTGGTGCTGAGGTCAATGTCGCCTTGAGCTTCTGAAATCTCACCTCACACTCATCAGACCATCGGAACGACGCATTCTTCTGAGTCAATCTAGTCAGTGGGGCTGCAGTGGATGAAAAGCCCTCCACAAATCGCCGGTAGAAGTCTGCTAGACCCAAGAAACTCCCGATCTCTGTAGCTGAAGTAGGACATGGCCAACTCTGAACTGCCTCAATCTTCTTAGGATCAACCTCGATACCCTCTCCGGACACCACATGTCCCAAGAATGCCACGGAATCCAACAAAAACTCACACTTGGAGACTTGGCATATAGTTTTTGTTCTCGCAAAGTCTGGAGCACCACTCTCAAATGCTGCTCGTGCTCTCCCAGGTTACGTGAGTAAATCAGAATGTCATCAATGAAGACAATGACGAAAGAATCAATGTACGGCATGAACACCCTGCCATCAAGTGGAGGCTAGCTTGGCTAGACCTACGCGAATGCGGCTAGGGGGGGGGGGTGCGAACGCACTGAGTAAGGGCTAAGCTGGCCTGGCCCAATGCCCTACGCTATGCGAACACGGAGCACCTATACGAACACATAGGGAAAATTTTCACCCCTGCCCCTATCCTTCTGTGTGAACGCGGCAGAGCAACCGCGAACGCATAGAAGGAAACCAGACACAGAAATTCTGGTGTTTTACATTTAACTCCGAGGGATCCGAAACTCACCCGAGCCCCTCAGGACCACCGTCCAAAGGCACTAGCAGGTCTGTATTCATGATACAGACTCGCTCAAGTTTACAGAACGTGAAAACAACAATGAAACTAAGAATTCAACGCCAAAACCAAATTGAATCAAACTTTGAACTTAAAGTTCTAGAATTCGCTTTCAATACGCCGAACCGACCTATACTACTCAGAATGACACCAAATTTTGCAAGCAAGACATATATGAAATAACGGAACTATTTCCGATCTCGAAATCTCGTTCGGACCTCGATTGCACAAAAAACACGTTCCACCCCAAATTTCAAACTTAAGGAAACTCTAATTTCGATATTAGGCACCAAAATACCTCTGGGTCATCCGAAACCCATCCGAATATACGCCCAAGTCCGAAATCACATTCGAAGCTACCGAAACCGTCGAAACTCGATTCCGAGGTCGTTTAGTCAAAATGTTAACCGAAGTCAAACTTTGGCCTTGAAGGCCAACCTTAAGGAACCAAGTGTTCCTATACAACTCTCAACGCTTCAGAATCCCGAACCACCCGTCCCCGCAAGTCATAACTCATACTAAGCCACTACGGGAAGTCTCATTCACGGGAACGGAATCCTGATATACAAAACGACCGATCGGATCGTTACAGTGATGGTATTTGACTCGGTGTTCAAGATGTTAATTTGACTCATTGCATTAGTGATAGTGGAGGAAAAATATTAACTGATGGTTGAAATAATAGTTTGACTGGGAAGGCATCACATCAAAGTTCAGATTTTGAAACTTCTTCTTTCTAAAACAAACTAGTTCTGGATACATGGGTTGCATGTGTAATTCCATACAAGCAGTAAAAACTTTTTAATATAATATAAATATTACTAAAATATGTAAAATATTACATACAAAAATTTTAAAGAAAAAAATACGAGCTGAAAATAATAAATAGTGTAACAC
Organism: Nicotiana paniculata; assembly: GCA_005239505.1. Lineage (NCBI taxonomy): Eukaryota > Viridiplantae > Streptophyta > Magnoliopsida > Solanales > Solanaceae > Nicotiana > Nicotiana paniculata. Next base: position 36,990 of record ML317873.1, read on the forward strand.
ATATGCCGTTGAACTCAAATTGATTGGATAGCCCTGTGAACAAGAATAATAATATTTACTTAGATAGGTTTATTTTATAGTTACATGAACTTCATTGTTATGGGGTGCAAACATATATTATAAATGTATATTTCACATAATATTTTATTGTAGATATTATTTTTGAAGTTGTTCCATTTTGATGTTTAGCACAGTAATCCATGCAACAAATATAAATAGAAATTATATATATATATATATATANCAATTAAGTAAGAAGTGAATGACAATAATATAAACATAAAAGAAATTCAATATAGTTATGCAAAATGATACAAGAATTACTTTAAAATATTAATTGCACAGTAACTTGAGTGACTATATCTTGACCCCAAAATAAAAATAAAAACTAACATATGAGTAAAATCAATAAACTTTTATGACGGAATAATATATCTATTTTACTTCTTGTATACAGGAAAATTAAGTGTAATGGATTACCAAAAAGTAAATGGATTGACAAGATTTTACTGTTAGTAATTGGTTTTTTTGTTGCAAGAGCTCTTCTCTTCTTCTTCTTCTTAACTTGGGCACTAGCGTTCTTCTCTTCAGTTGGCTTATCAGTGATAAGGTTCTTTACTTTTATAGCCATGAATACTCTAGACGAAAAATTAGAAAATAAAATTAGTTAACTACATGCTAATCTAGGAACGAAAAGTTTATACATAGATTGTAATTAAAGGCATATATGCTCTAAGATTAATTAATATTAAAATTAATGGAGAAATTCTTGCTTCCCCAGACAAATTTTATTTTCCTTTTCTTTTTTTAGATTTATTAAAAGGTCTCATTTACATTGTTAACATAGGATCAAGAATTGAATACATCACTATCATTAAGAATAAAAAGAAGTTATTTTTTTACCTAAATGAATGGATACTCACGTAGTTCATATTCTTTGGTGAGGATTGTATCGACTTCTCGAACAAACGTACAATTTGAATTTGATCTCAAGAATATATACTTGCATATAAACTATATATATGCAGTCGATTTCTCATTTATTTAGGGAACCAAAAAGTTGCAACTTCATAGTGAACTATGTATCTAGGGCTAAAAGTGTGCAGATTTCTTATAACTGTTGCACATTCAATTCTACAAACCAATATAAATGATAATTGTAGCAGTAGGCTCTCTATCTACTCTAACGTTCACATTATTAGCAGTATTATCCTTTATTATACTTAATTATTCCTCTTTCCTACATTAAAACTAAAGATATTAATTACTCTGTTCTTGGTTATAATTCCGTGAGCTTTCTTTTCAAGGAGTAATTGAATTAGTCTATACTTTATTATCCAATGCACAGCCACTTCAATTATTTTTCTCCATTTTGGTTATGTAATACAATAACTTGTGAAGTCCTAAATAACTAATAATTCAATCCTAAGTGTTTCTTTCTTGTTAAAGATAATTAGTTCTTTCTAAGGTTCTTCCTAAACATGATTGTGCAAACGAAGGGAACAGTGAATACTTTTTTTATTGAGTCATTTGCTCCCAATGTTGTGGCTATTATACCGTTGGCGAGCATTTGTAATAGTTTTCAAGATACACTTAGTGTTTGATTTAGGAATGTTGTTGTACGATGCACCGATTATTCATAGTATTTTGAGATGCTCTTCGCTTCGTGGATTTACATTTTACTGTGTGGTAGCAATTACGAAGTTTAAATATTATTTTCTTACTCAACTAATATGAACCTTTTTTAACAGAGAAAAGGCTTGAAGCTTAAAGAATCTTCCATAAAGATAGTTCCGAGCAAGTTTAAGCAACTAGAATTGTTGAAGAACAAGGGAAATTTATTTAGTTTTCTTAGGAGTTGTAATCGTCATCTGTACAAACTACTATTTTACTTTCTCTTTAACTTTTAGTTTTCTTTAAGGAATTGAAAAAAAAAAAAAGAATCATGCAATTTGGATGTAATATTATTGCTTCTTTGATTAGTTCTCTATAACTTAAAAAGATATTTTATGCCAATACTGACTTCATTCTTTGTATGATTTCTAATGCCTGTAATATATTTATTACTTAAGCAAAACCTGTATTTCGAGGCCCCAAAAGCCTCCGTTAATCTCACATCGATGTGCGTGCACAGCCCGAGCGCGTCGCCATGAAGTTTTTATGTGGAAATGTGTTGAACTGTTGAATTTATGATAATTAATGGAATAAAGTTGACTTTGGTCAATATTTTTGATAAACGGACCCGGGTCTGTGATTTGATGGTCCTTGAGGGTCCGTGGGAAAATATGGGGCTCGGGCATATGCCCGGAATCGAATTCCAAGGTCCCAAGCCCAAGAAATGAATTTTTAAAGAAAATTGTTTTCTGAAAATAATAAAGGTTTTTGAAAATCATAATTGATGTGAAAACCATGTTATCGGGCTCGTATTATGGTTTCGGAGCCCGGGACAGGTTTAATATATGTTATGTGACTCATCTGTGAAATTTGGTGTAAAACGGACTTGAAATGACGTGTTTCGGATCAAATTGGAAAGGTTAAGCTTTATGAAGTTTTAAGAAATTTCTAAGAGTTTTGAGGTTTAATTCGACGAATTTGATGGTTTAAAAGCATAAATAAGTATGTAGGATGATTTGGGAGTCGTGTGTGTTTTTAGTTTTTAGCCCAGAGGGCTCGGGTGAGTCTCGGGTAGCTAACGGGGTGCGAAAAGGTTAGAAAATCTAGTGTTCCCTACTGTTTCTGGTGTCTGAAGAGTTTTTCTATGCGATCGCATAAGCCTTGTCGCAATCGCATAGAGTAGCTGGGAGGGGTAGCAAAGTTGCACTATGGGATCACATCTCTATATCCGCGATCACATAGTGGGTCAGTGTAGTCAGGTGGCACTAGGGGGTTAACACTCCACGATCGCATGTTGTCTTCCACGATCGCATTGACCAAGACCCAGGCCTCTATGCTATCGCAGCCCTTTCTCCGCGATCGCATAGGGCAATTTCGTCCAGTTGTTCCTTAAGTCAAAAACAGAATACTTAATACGGGATTTCACTATTTTCAACATTCTCTTATTTCCCCAACCTCCATTGACGACCCCCAAGCTAACTTCCTTCCATAACCTCGTGGGTAAGTGAATCCAACTCCTAATTCTTCCACTTTTCTTCCATAATCACTAGAAATCTAGGCCTAAAATCAAGTAGAAATTAGGGGTTTTGGGTAGATTTAGGTTTTTGGGAATTTTGGGTGATTCAACTTCAATTTGGGGTCGGATTTCAAAACAAATCATATTTTTGAACTCGTAGGGGTATGGGTGATCGGGTTTTGGTCCGAGCCTCGTGTTGGTCCAAGCGGGCCCGGGATCGAATTTTGGTATTTTTGGAAGAATCCTAGGATTTGTATATTTAGGCTATCAGATTGTATTAATGAGTCATTATTGATGTTAATAAGTTACTTATGTCTACATATTGTTGTTCCAGAGTTGAATTCAAAAGGAAAGGTGGTGTTAGAGGCTTGATTACTTATTTTGGACCCGAGGTAAGTGTCTTGCCTAACTTTGGTGAGGGAATAGATATCCTATGATATGTGCTAAGTGTTTATCATGTGCAATTCATAAGTGAGGTGACGAGTACCTATGCATTGTGTGTCAAGCATGCCCGTGAGTCAATTTTTAATGAAAATATTGTCCTTACTTCCACATCTATTGTATTATGAATTTATCTCTACTTGGAAGTTGATTGTTGTTCTAAATCCTCGTTGATGAACTTGTGTTGTAATGGTCCTATTGAGGACCCAACTGTAAAGGATATACTTGAAAATGTTGGTTATAGCTGAGACCCTTGCCGGACAATTTGTTATGATAATGACTGATATTTTCCCCTTGCCGGGTGATCATGATTTGTGATTCCACTATGCTGCATTTCTTGCCATTTTGATAATTGCCATTGCATTGGTGAGAAAGAGTGTAAAGCATGAAGGGCGATGCCGTGCTGATTGATTATATTGTTATGCACGAGGGGACATTCCGTTCCATATTTTATATTATTATGCACGAGGGGACATTCCGTTCCATGATTATGATGTTTATTGCACGAGGGGACATTCCGTGCCATATTTTATATTGTTATGAACGAGGGGACATTTCGTGCCATATTTTATGCACGAAGGGACATTCCGTGCCGTGATTATGATGTTTTGTGCACGAGGGGACATTCCGTGCCATATTTTATATTGTTATGCACGAGGCGACATCCCGTGCCATTTATTTTCACTGTTTAATTTGTGTTTTCAATCCCCGTTATTATTTCCGGATATTGTAGACATTTGTTTTCCTTTCCGTCAATTCAGTATTTTCTATCCCTTACCCCCAGCATGTTCTTCCCTGTAATTGTATTCTTGTTTAGTTTCTGCTATACTATTGAACTGCACAGGTACAATTTGTTGTCGTGTCCGAGCCTCGTCACTACTTCAGTCGAGGTTAGGCTCGGCACTTACTCAATACATGGGGTCGATTGTACTTATGCTACACTGCACATCTTATTATTGTGCAGATCCCGCACTCGGACCGAGTGGACAGCGTTAAGGGAGTCTCCTTCAGTCCACCTTAGAGGCTTCTGGGTATATCCGCGGGAATTCGTGGGCCTTGGCGTCTCTCCTATCCCTAGTTCTTGATTTCTGTCTTGTCTTTCCTCTAGTTTTCAGAGACAGTCTTGTATTTCCTTTCAGACTTTTAATTTAGCACTCCTATAGACAGTTCATGAGTTTGTGACTCCAGGTTTTGGGAAATTATTGCGAAGTTGTATTATGTTGTTTTTATTTATCTTTGAAACTTTATCTACTTCCGCTGTTAAATTGTGTACTGTTTTTAGCTTATTCTGACAATTCGGTGTTATTCATGTTAGTTTAACTGTACACGTTAGCTTGTCTATCAGGTTCAACGTTAGACCCCATCATGGCCCGAGGGTGGGATTTCAGGTCGTGACAAGTTAGTATCAGGGCCCTAGGTTTCTTAGGTCTCACAACTCACGGACAACTCGGTAGAGTCTGAGGGATTGGTACGGAGACGTCTGTACTTATTCCAAGAGGCTGAAAAGTTAGGATGACTCCATATTTCTTTTCTTATTTGTCGTGCGCTATGATTCTGAGTACTGATTGAGTTTTTATTCTATTCTTTCGCAGATGGCGAGGATGCGTGCATCCCTTGGTTCAGCCCAACAGCCTGACACTCCTGCTACAGCTCCTACTCGGGGTCGAGGTCCAGGACGAGGCCGCGCTAGAGGCCGAGGCAGGGCTCAGCCTAGAGCAGCAGCCCCAGTAGAGGACCCTCAGGTCGAGTCTGACGAGGAGGTCCCAGTTCCGGCAGTCCCAGTTGGACCAGCTCAGGTCCCAGAGGGGTTCATAGCTACCTCAATGCTTCAGGGCGCTCTTGTCAGTCTAGTCGGACTCATGGAGAGTGTAGCACAGGTGGGTCTTCTTCCTACTGCACCAGCCATCTCTCAGGCTGGGGGAGGTACCCAGAATCCTGCCACCCGCACGCCAGAGCAGCTAGCTCCACAGTTTCAGACTCCGGCACCTCAGCCAGCCGGGGTAGCTCAGCCGGGTATTGCAGGACCGATAGCAGAGGGAGCAACGATGTCAGCGGATGCTTTGTGGAGACTGGACAGGTTCACTAAGTTATTCACTGTTACTTTTATTTGTTCACCATCAGAGGATCCCCAGGATTATTTGGACAGCTGTCATGAGGTTCTTCGGAACATGGGCATAGTAGAGTCCAACGGAGTTGATTTTGCTACCTTTCGTCTATCGGGTCCCGCCAAGACTGGGTGGAGAGACTATTGCTTGACCAGGCCAGCTGGGTCTGCATCATTGACTTGGAATCAGTTCTTAGAGGTATTTTTGGGGAAGTTCCTTCCCATTACTCAGAGAGAGGACCTTCGGAGGCAGTTTGAGCGTCTCCAGCAGGGATCTATGTTAGTCACTTAGTACGAGACTAGGTTCATTACTCTGGCCCGACATGCTCTTGTGATACTTCCCACTGATCGAGAGAGGGTTCGGAGATATATTGAGGGATCGACCCAGCCTATTAGACTTCAGATGGCTAGAGAGTCAGGTTCTGATATTTCATTCCAGGAGGCGGTCAATGTGGTCAGGAGGATTGAGATGATTATGTCACAGGGTGGTGGTCAGGGGGCTGACAAGAGGCCCCGTCACTTCGGTCGTTTCAGTGGAGCCTTATCTGGGGGCAGGGATTCTTCAGGCAGAGGTCATCCTCCCAGACCCTATTAGTCGGCACTTCAGGTAGCTCACAGTGCACCCCCAGCTCCCATTGGTGCACCACCAGCACCTATCAATGCACCACCGCTTCAGATTTTCTAGGGTGGTTATCAGGGTCGACAGGGCCAGTTCCAGAGTCAGCAGCCACATCAGCAGAGGCCTTGTTATACTTGTGGTGGATTGGGGCATATTTCTAGGTTTTGCCCTGAGGTTCTGGTTGGTCTCAGTATCAGGGTTCCCGTGCCATGGTTCCCGCATCAGGCGCAACCCCACCCCCTCAGCTAGCTAGGGGTGGTGGTTGGGGTGCCAGAGGTAGAGGTCAGACTCATAGAGGTGGAGGACATGCCACGAGAGGTCTGGCCGCATTAGGTCGACCCAGAGATGATCAGATTGGAGGGGATCAGCCCTGGTGCTATCCTTTTCCTGCCAGGTCTGATGCCGAGGCTTCGGTGTTGTTTGATCCGGGTTCTACATTCTCCTATGTGTGTTCATATTTTGCCCCTCATTTGAGTATGCCCCGTAATTCATTGAGCACTACTGTGCATGTGTCTACACCGGTGGGTGATTCTATAGTGGTAGATTGAGTCTACGGTGCTTGTTTAGTAGTCATGGGTGGTCTGGAGACTCAGGTTGATCTTTTGCTTCTAGATATGGTTGTCTTCGATGTTATACTGGGGATGGATTGGTTATCCCCCTATTATGCTATTCCGGATTGTCATGCCAAGAAAGTGACCTTGGCTTTGCTAGGGGTACCTCGTTTGGAGTGGAGGGGAACTCCTAGTTATTCTTCGGGTAGATTTGTTTCTTATATGAAGGCTCGGTGCATGGTTGGGAAGGGTTTTTGGCCTATTTGGCCTATGTTCGTGATTCTAGCGCCGAGGTTCCTTCCCTGGAGTCTGTGCCCGTGGTTCGCGAGTTTCCAGAGGTTTTCCCTGCTGACTTGCCGGGTATGCCACCCGACAGGGATATTGATTTTTGTATTGAGTTAGCTCAGGGCACACAGCCTAGTTCTAGTCCACCGTATCGCATGGCCCCACCAGAGTTGAAGGAGTTGAAAGATCAGTTGCAGGATTTATTGGATAAAGGCTTCATTATGCCTAGCGTCTCTCCTTGGGGTGCTCCAATATTTTTTGTTAAGAAGAAAGATGGCTCGATGAGGATGTGTATTGACTACCGGCAGTTGAACAAGGTTACTATTAAGAACACGTATCCTTTGCCAAGGATTGATGATTTATTCGACCAGCTTCAGGGTGTTTCAGTGTTTTCCAAGATTGACTTGAGATCTGGTTACCATCAGCTGAGGATTAGAGCATCCGATGTTCCCAAGACAGCTTTTCGCAATCGTTATGGGCATCATGAGTTCTTGGTGATGTCATTTGGGCTGACGAATGCCCCTGCTGCTTTCATGGAGTTGATGCACTGAGTGTTCAGGCCTTACTTGGACTCATTTGTGATTGTTTTCATTGATGATATACTGATATACTCTCGCAGCCGAGAGGAGCATGAGCAGCACCTTAGAGTCTTCCTCCAGACTTTGAGGGATAGTCAATTTTATGCAAAATTTTCCAAGTGTGAGTTCTGGTTGAGTTCACTTGCATTTCTAGGCCATGTGGTATCGTCAGAGGGTGTTCAGGTGGATCCCAAGAAGATTTCAGCAGTCAGAGATTGGCCTAGACCCACCTCAGCTACATAGATCCGGAGTTTCTTGGGCTTAGCAGGTTATTATCGCCGGTTTGTGGAGAGCTTTTCATTCATTATAGCCCCGATGACCAGGCTAACTCTGAAGAGTGTCCAGTTCAGGTGGTCTGATGAGTGGGAGGCGAGCTTTCATAAGCTCAAGACAGCCTTGACCACGGTGCTAGTGTTGGTTTTGCCCACAGGTTCAGGATCGTATACCATGTATTGTGATGCTTCACTGGTTGGGCTTGGTGCAGTGTTGATGCAGGATGGAAAGGTTATAACCTATGCTTCTCGTCAGTTGAAGGTCCATGAGAAGATCTATCCAGTTCATGACTTGGAGTTAGCAGCTATTGTGCATGCATTGAAGATTTGGAGGCATTACTTGTATGGTGTGCCATGTGAGGTGTTCACGGATCACAAGATCTTGCAGTATTTGTTTAAACAGAACGAGTTGAACATGAGCCAGAGGAGATGGTAAGAGTTGCTGAAGGATTATGATATTACCGTTCTTTATCATCCGGGGAAGGCCAACGTGGTGGCCGATGCTTTGAGCCGGAAGTCAGCTAGTATGGGTAGTCTTGCTTACTTATCAGTCGGAGAGCGACCTCTTGCTTTAGATGTTCAGGCGTTAGCCAATCGATTTGTTAGACTGGAGGTTTCTGAGACTGGCAGTGTTTTGGCCCATAACGTGGCCCGTTTTTCATTGTATGACCGTATTTGGGCCAGGCAGTATGATGATCGCCATTTAGGTGTTCTTAGAGATAGAGTCAGGCACGGAGATGCCAAGCAGGTTACGGTTGATGCTGAGGGAGTATTGAGGATGCAGGGTCGTATTTGTGTACCAGATGTCAATGGTATTCGTGAGTTGATACTTTTGAAGGCCTATAGTTCCCGGTATTCTATTCATCCGGGCGCCGCAAAGATGTACCAAGACTTGCGGCAGCACTATTGGTGGTGGAGGAGGAAGAAGGATATTGTAGCGTATGTAGCTCGGTGCTTGAACTGTCAGCAGGTTAAGTACGAGCACTGGAGACCCAGTGGTTTGATGCAGCAGATTCAGCTTCCCGAGTGGAAGTGGGAGCGTATCACCATGGACTTTGTAGTTGGACTCCCACGGACTCAGAGTATGTTTGATGCAGTATGGGTCATTGTGGATAGGCTGACCAAGTCAGCGCACTTCATTCCAGTATCAGTTTCGTATTCAGCAGAGAAGTTGGCAAAGATCTATATGAGAGAGATGGTTAGACTGCATGGTGTGCCCATATCTATTATATCGGATCGAGGTACTCAGTTTACCTCCCATTTCTGGAGAGTAATTCAGCGAGAGTTGGGCACCCAGATTGATTTGAGCACCGCATTTCATCCTCAGACGGACGGACAATCCGAGCGTACTATTCATATTTTGGAGGATATGTTGCGAGCTTGTGTTATTGACTTTGGAGGTTCATGTGACCAGTTCTTGCCTTTAGCTGAGTTTGCCTACAACAACAGCTATCAGTCGAGCATACATATGGCTCCGTATGAGGCGTTATATGGTAGACGGTGTCGGTCTCTAGTCGAATGGTTTGGGCCGGGAGAAGCTAGATTGTTGGGTTTTGAGTTAGCCCAAGATGCCTTGGACAAGGTGAAGATCATTCAGGATAGACTTCGTATAGCTCAGTCCAGGCAGAAGAGTTATGCGGATCGTAGAGTTCGAGATTTGTCATTTATGATAGGCGACCGGGTATTTCTTCGGGTGTCGCCCATGAAGGGCGTGATGAGATTCGGAAAGAAAGGCAAGTTGAAACCTAGGTACATCGGTCCATTTGAGATTCTGGAGAAGGTAGGAGAGGTGGCCTACAGACTTGCCTTGCCACCTAGTTTGTCAGCCGTGCATCCAGTATTTCATGTGTCTATGCTCTGGAGGTATATTGCGGACCCATCTCATGTACTTGACTTTAGTGGTGTCCAGTTGGATAAGAATTTGTCTTATGAGGAGGAGCCGATAGCCATATTAGCTAGGCAGGTTCGTCAGTTGAGATCAAAGAGTAATCCTTCGGTTTGTGTTCAGTGGAGAGGTCAGCCTGTTGAGGCAGCTACTTGGGAGTCCGAGCCCGATATGCGGAGCTGTTATCCCCACCTTTTCCCCGTTTCAGGTACTTTTCTATGTCCGTTTGAGGATGAACGGTTGTTTTAGAGGTGGAGATTGTGATGACCCAAAAGGTCATCTTGTATAATTTAGCAAAACCTGTGTTCCGAGGCCTCGAAAGCCTCCGTTAATCTCACCTCGATGTGCGTGCACAGCCCGAGCACATAGTCGGGATGTTTTTATATGGAAATGTGTTCAATTGTTGAATTTATGATAATTAATGGAATAAAGCTGACTTTGGTCAACTTGGTAAACGGACCCAGACCCGTAATTTGACGGTCTCGGAGAGTCCGTGGGAAATATGGGACTTGGGCGTATGCCCGGGATCGAATTCCGAGGTCCCAAACCCGAGAAATGAATTTTTAAAGAAAATTGTTTTCTGAAAATAATAAAGGGTTCTGAAAATGATAATTGATGTGAAAACCGTGTTACCGGACCCGTATTATGGTTCCGGATCCCGGGACAGGTTTAATATATGTTATGTGACTCATTTGTGAAATTTGGTATAAAACGGACTTGAAATGACGTGTTTCAGATCAAATTGGAAAGGTTAAGTTTTATGAAGTTTTAAGAAATTTCTAAGAGTTTTGAGGTTTAATTCGATGAATTTGATGGTATTTTTATGGTTTAAAAGCATGAATAAGTCTGTAGGATGATTTGGGAGTCGTGTGTGTTTTTGGTTTTGAGCCCCGAGGGCTCGGGTGAGTCTCGGGTAGCTAACGGGGTGCGAAAAGGTTAGAAAATCTGGTGTTCCCTGTTGTTTCCGGTGTCTGAAGAGTTCTTTTATGCGATCGCATAAGCCTTGTCGCGATCGCATAGAGTAGCTGGGAGGGGTAATAGAGTTGCACTATGTGATTGTATCTCTATATCCGCGATCGCATAATGGGTCAGTGTAGTCAGGTGGGGCTGGGGGGTTAACACTCCGCGATCGCATGTTGTCTTCCGCGATCGCATTGACCAAGACCCAAGCCTTTATGCGATCGCAGCCCTTTCTCCGCGATCGCATAGGGAAATTTCGTCCAGTTGTTCCTTAAGTCAAAAACATAATACTTAACACGGGATTTCACTATTTTCAACACTCTCTTCTTTCCCCAACCTCCATTGACAACCCCCAAGCTAACTTCCTTTCATAACCTCGTGGGTGAGTGAATCCAACTCCTAATTCTTCCACTTTTCTTCCATAATCACTAGAAATATAGGCCGAAAATCAAGTAGAAATTAGGGGTTTTGGGTAGATTTAAGTTTTTGGGAATTTTGGGCGATTCAACCTCAATTTGGGGTCGGATTTCAAAACAAATCATATACTTGAACTCGTAGGGGTATGGGTGATCGGGTTTTGGTCTGAGCCTCGTGTTTGGACCAAGCGGGCCTGGGATCGAGTTTTGGTATTTTGGAAGAATGCTAGGAATTGTATATTTAGGCTATCGGATTGTATTAATGAGTCATTATTGATGTTAATAAGTTAATTATGTCTAGATCTTGTTGTTCCGGAGTTGAATTCAAAAGGAATGGCGGTGTTAGAGGCTTGATTGCTATTTTTGGACCCGAGGTAAGTGTCTTGCCTAACTTTGGTGAGGGAATAGGTATCATATGATATGTGCTAAGTTCTTATCATGTGCAATGCATAGGTGAGGTGACGAGTACCTATGCATTGTGTGTCAAGCATGCCCGTGAGTCCATTTTTGATGAAATTCTTGTCCTTACTTCCATATCCATTGTATTATGAATTTATCTCTACTTGGAAGTTGATTGTTGTTGAAAATCCTCGTTGATGAACTTGTGATGTAATGGTCCTATTGAGGACCCAACTGTAAAGGATATACTTGAAAAGGTTGGTTATAGCTGAGACCCTTGCCGGGCAATTTGTTATGATAATGACTGATATTTTCCCCTTGCCGGGTGATCATGATTTGTGATTCCACTATGCTGCATTCCTTGCCATTTTGATAATTGTCATTGCATTGGTGAGGAAGAGTGTAAAGAACGAAGGGTGATGCCGTGCTGATTGATTATATTGTTATGCACGAGGGGACATTCCGTGCCATATTTTATATTATTATGCACGAGGGGACATTTTGTGCCGTGACATGTTTTGTGCACGAGGCGACACTCCGTGCCATATTTTATATTGTTATGAACGAGGGGACATTTCGTGCTATATTTTATATTATTATGCACGAGGGGAAATTTTGTGCCGTGATTATGATGTTTTGTGCACGAGGGGACATTCCGTGCCATATTTTATATTTTTATGCACGAGGGGACATGTCGTGCCGTTTCTTTTCACTGTTTAATTTGTGTTATAAATCCCCGTTATTATTTCTGGATATTGTAGACAGTTGTTTTCGTTTCCGTCAATTCAGTATTTGCTATCCCTTACCCCCAGCATGTTCTTCCCCGTAATTGTATTCTTGTTTAGTTTCTGCTATACTATTGAACTGAACATGTACAATTTGTTGTCGTGTCCTAGCCTTGTCACTACTTCGGTCGAGGTTAGGCTCGGAACTTACTCAGTACATGGGGTTGGTTATACTGATGCTACACTGCACATCTTATTTTTGTGCAGATCCCGCACTCAGACCCAGTGGACAGCATTGAGGGAGTCTCCTTCAGTCCACCTTAGAGGCTTCAAGGTATACCCGCTGGCGTTCGTGGGCCTTGGCGTCTCTCCTATCCCTAGTTCTTGATTTCTGTCTTGTTTTTTATCACGCTCAACTATGTCTAATAAAAGACTAAACGGGCATTGCAAATATATCCGGGGTATTATGCCCAGAGTCGATCCCACAGGGAATTTACGTATCAATCAAGTCTTTAAAATACGCAACTTTTATTCAATGAATTCTCTCAAGACTTTTTAATATAAATCGGTGATGTTTTACTAGTTCTAATGACAATAATAATAACTAGCAATTACTAAAAATGTGTCGTAAATAATGATGATAAAGGTCTAAGGTTATGGTTTCCCCCGTTGGTGAACTTACTTCTCGGATACTTCTTATAGTTTGATTAGTTGTATCTATCAATCATGAACACTCTATCTACCATAAATCTCTCTCAAGTAATTATGCTAATTTACTAGACACTCTCTCTCAAGTTACACTAGCTAGATTGCATTACAGTTCACTTTAGATTGCACCTGAGGTATCGTTATCTCTAATACAACCTCTAAACCCTCGGTTATGACTTTCGTCTATACTCTGGGAGTGGTGTTGTTCAAACAATTACCTAATATGCACTCTCTCTCTCAAGTATATACACACTAATTAGGCACAGTTAATTGATGGCCATTCCATTAGCTACAATAAGAACGTAATTGAACGAATAGAGATGAACAATCAACCAAACTATATTAATATCACCATAAGTTGGTCCCCAACGGGTTCCACCAAAACCCTAGATTAAGAAAGTTAGCTACTCATATTCATAAATATCAAATCTAAAATAACTTGCATAATTGAATTACAGAGTAATGAACTAAGGAGATAAAAATCAGTGTTTTTGCTTTGCTCAATAGTAATCCACAGATTTTTCTTCACTTTGATGACTTCCTCCCGTGGAATCCCCCTTCAAGTTGTGGCTTTGGGGTCTATTTATATGTTTGGGATAAACCCTAAACGTGTAGGAGACTTCTATTCCAATCGGGAGATACTTAAACTCTTCAAAATATCGAATTGAGCCAGAACAGGGGCCTGGCGTTTGGGCCCTGGCACCTGGCTAACGCTAGGCTAAGGCTGGCGTTTCAGCTCTAACGCCTGGCTAACGCCAGGCAGGGTCAGGCGTTTCAGCTCTAACGCCTGGCTAACGCTAGGCAGGGTCAAGCGTTTGGGCTCTGGCGCCCGGCTATAGCCCGGTGCACTCCTCCTCACCTATTGAGCATATTTTCGATGTATTTGCATCCATTTAGCTCGGTTTCCATCTCCAATTCACCTACACATGAAATAGACTCTATTATGCACATAAAAAGTGTATTTTTATCGTTAACGCACATTAAATGTAAGGCATATAACATGTTAAACCATGAATTCTAGTCTCGCATCAATACCCCACCCTTAAACATTTGCTCGTCCTCGAGCAATCAAACTATACTCATGTACACAACTTATTAAGAAAATCCCTTAACANCTCTACTAATCGAGCTCATTCAGTCTAGGATCAAGTAGGGCTTTATTTGGTTGTAATGTAGGCTGGGGGACAGGTATGATTCATTTAGATATAAGAGTGACTACACCTCCCTAAGAACATTAATACACATACTTTCGCTTTTCAACCTCACACTTATATTAAACCAACTCCACCTTCACATTAATGTTAATACCCCATACTTCTTTAAGCATAATTACATCAAGAGTCACCACTTGTCAATGAATATATATATCTCTATATATATATATATATTTATTTATTTTTTTCTCTTTTTTTTTTCTAAGTGACTCTTACTTCTTCAAACAATGCACCTTTATCCTTATTTCAATTATTCCCCTCAAAAACCAACCTACCACCCCACACTTTAACTTTTCCATATTTCATCACTTTTCCAATGCTTACGAGAGGTGACAAGGTTCAAGTATATGATTGTTTCACACAAAGGGGTATGGCTTGTAATGTGGCTGCCAAAGAAGCAGGATTAGAGGCTCAACGGGGTTAACTACGATACATAACAATTAGGTGGGTAAAATATAGATAGCTGGCTCAAGAAAGAAATGCCTATATCACTTCCAAGACTGAACAAAACTTCTATTTTGCTTTGCACACACATGGGGAAAGTTCTAGACATCAAATGCAATGCACATAATAGCATACAACCCTTACACACACTTGGCACATAACTCACTCAGGATTGGATCTATCACGACACTCTTGTCAAAGCAGTTAAGGAAATCTTAAGAATTCCTGATTTAAAGTATTTATCCTAGAGTCAAAAAAATAGAGACTAAGCGACACAATCAAAGTACTGGGGATTCTCAAGGTATTAGCACGTTTCGAGATTTGCTACTATTAAGCCCTTAACCATGTGATTACTACTCCTAAAAATTAAAAACTACCTACACCCGGTTCAATTAAAAACCCTTGGAAAAGAACCGTGGTCCAAAGAAAAACCAAGGGGGAATTACTACACTACCTAAAACAAAAATCTTTTCGGTATTTTCGTTAGACTTACTCTCTTCAAGAAAACTGTCTAGGAGATCCATTGTCAGGAAGAGTCTACATATTCCTAAATTTTTTTTTTGTGATGATAAAACAAAACATAAAAGCTAAAAACAAACAAACTACGACATTTCACTGAACATAAAAGCTAAAAATAAATGAAATAAATAAAACAAACAACACAATTCACACAACACATATATACAACACAATACACTTAGTTCATGCACTGTCCTCAGTGCAACATATATATACAAAGCAAAAAGTAAATCTAAGTTCAAGATACTTCCTTGTCACTCAGCGTCATCATCATCGGACGCTCTCCATTCCTCTTCAAACTCATCCTCTCCATTATCATCCTCATCCGATTGCATTAGCTCCGCATCAGAATCATCAGGCGTGTTTATATCTTCATCATCTGGGAGCCTGTACCCCTCACCTGCTCCTATAATCTGTTGAGCATGAGCATTGAGCGGATACCTCTGATCCAACTCTTCCCTTTCATTAATCGACGTCGGACGACCTCCTATGCGCAGCTGCAAATCCATCATCCCATAGAGATGATCAATGAAGCTATCATCCCTGGCATAACGCTCAGCATTGGTCAGTGAAGACTCTTCTTTTAGTCTTATGCCAGTGGAGTCAGTTTCCCGGGTGAGTTGTTGATCAATGATGTGGTCAAAGTCGGGCTAAACCGCTACCTTGCTATCTAGAAGGAACTGAGTCAGGAAATTCGGGAAAGGGATTCGATCAATTCTATTGTTGGTACACACCAACCCTATTTGGTAGCGAATCAGATGACCCATATTCACTTTTTGCCCAGTCATTAAGAAGTAGAGCACACAAATCCTCTCTCGGCTAATTAAGGTGTCATGGGTGCACGGCAGTATCCGTGCATTAATCAGTTTCAGCCATACCTGTGTTTCAGCCTTCATCTTCTTCTTGGGAAACCTTTTATGACGATTAGTGGATCTATCCCGAATCCAGGCAGCCTTAGAATCAACCCCACAAAGTGTATGCCTCACTTATCTATAGTTAGGATAGCGGATAAATTGCTCTAGAGGCTCCACCGGAACATTTGGTGCTCCTAAGAACTCACATATGGTGTTGGCCGAGAAATCCACCAAGTGCCCACGAATTGGCACCAATTCTTCCTTGTCCTTAGGGTCAAACCCTGCATAGAATTCCAAGACTAAATTGAGGTTGATGTTGCCATGGTGTTTGAACACATATCCCAGACCAAATTCATAGATACTCCTCCAAATTGCTGGGAACTTAGTTCTAAGAGGACCCTCGCTGATAGCTCCTTCCGGGTGGACATGCTTGGGTTTGCAACGAGCATACCATTTCCTAGAGTGTGGTGGTATGCTGTTGACACCATATTCTCTTTGACCAACGGGTTGCTGCCTCATAGCAGCCACAACAGCTACTGCTTCCTCACCAGTCATACTAGAAGTAGCATCTCCTCCTTTTCTTTTCTTTTGAGCTGGTAGGGGTTTTGATTTGGTTTTCGGCGGGGATGAAGATATGGCCTTTCCCTTGCCGGTGGATTTTCTGGAAAACATTGTTTTACCTGCACAATATATCAGTAATGAATTAGTGTCACCAAGTATATATTATCTGTTTTCGCACTTTGCGAAGGTTACTAAGACTTCACCTCGGCATGTTTATGAGAATTCATGCACATTGCTACCTAATAGCTTCTCGTGAGCCGCTTTTCATTTAAAATTTCATGTAATTAAAAATGTAAGGCGCCAGTAGTGTTTTTTCCTAGACTCGGGCTCCATATGGGACATGTATTTCCATTGAGGCATTACATCGAGCACTTGGCTGGCACAATTGCCATGGGAGCTCGTATGGACTTGAGGGACTGCCTCATGTTCCCAAATCACTTTGGGTTTCCATAATACCACTTAATTTCACCATCTCAGCTCATTCCTAAAGGGTTTCGGGACTTGGGGTGCATAACACCATACAACACATTTCAAGAACTTCATAAACCCATAAAACTTCTTCATGAAATCAAAGATAAACGATTTACCAGCTCAAATTCGAGTTAATAAAGTATAGGGTTAGAATCATACCTCACATATTGATGTGTGTTACCTGGATGAAGTGTACCACGAATTCTACCCTGTGTAGATCTTGTGTGTGTGGTGGTTGATAATGGGGTGTTAAAGGTGCTCAGATTTTTACGAAGTGAAGATGAGTGTGTCAAACTATGTGATTTGATGTGGGTATGAGAGACAACCAGTGTTTAGGTGTGTGCTTGAGAGTGAAAATTGCTTGAGAGAGAGTTGGAAGATGAAGAAAATCGGAAAAGTGAACTTACCTGGCGATACTCGTGCATTTTAATCAAAAGGCCTGGGCACCCTGGCGTTAGCCAGGCGTTAAACACATAACGCTATCCTACCCCTGGTGTTACCCAGGCGTTATCCCCTTATCGCCAGCCTATCCCTGGCGTTAGCCAGGCGTTTGGCTCTTAAAGCCAGCCATATTCCCAGCTTCCGTCATGCTAATACACTCCTCCTTTCAAATTGGTGTTTTAAATGCGGTTCTATAGGCCCAAAGGGAATCATCAGGTTTCTTCGCCCAATCAGTTCTTGTGGCGCTAACAGTTTTGGTTAGTACACTCTTTATTTCCCGGTTTGAAAACACAACCTGCCCGCTAGTTGGAGGGTGATATGGTGTTGCTACCTTATGACGTACGTCATATTTAGCCAACAATTTTTCGAAAACACGATTGCAGAAATGCGTGACTCCATCACTTATAATGGCCCTTGGTGTCCCAAAGCGGGTGAATATATTATTCTTTAAGAACCCCACCACCACTTTTGCATCATTGGTGGGGAATGTTGCCGCTTCTACCCATTTCGACATGTAATCTACAGCAACAAGTATATACTTATTGCCGTATGAGCTGACAAAAGGACCTATGAAATCTATCCCCCAAACATCGAACACTTCTACCTCTTATATTGGATTCATTGTCATTTCATGACGACGGGATATGTTCCCCGTCCTTTGACATTCATTGCAGCATTTCACCTATTGATGGGCATCTCTGAACACAGTGGGCAATAAAACCCGGCCTCCAACACTTCAGCTGCTGTTCGGACTCCTCCGAGATGTCCTCCATAAGGAGCTGCGTGACAAGCCTGCAAAATAGCACATTGTTCTATCTCGGGGACGCACCTCCAGATCATGTTATCTATGCAAATTTTAAACAAATAAGTTTCATCCCAATAGTAGTTACGACTATCACGATAGAATCTTTTCTTTTGTACAGCGGAGAGCTCACAAGGGTCAATGACGCATGCCAGGTAATTAGCAATGTCTGCATACCATGGCACCTCTCTTACATTTGTGGCCAGCAGCTGCTCATCTGGAAAGGTTTCCAGAATATCCTCAGCCTCAGGTGCCTATTTAGCACCTTCGATGCATGATAAATGATGAGCGACTTGGTTCTCCGTTCCCTTACGGTCATGAATTTCCAAGTCAAATTCTTACAAAAGCAGCACCCAACGAATTAAATGGGGCTTAGATTCTCTTTTTTCAACCAAGTACCTAATGGCTGCATGATCAGTGTACACGATCACTTTTGACCCGATCGGGTAGGACCTAAATTTGTCAAATGCAAATACTACAGCCAACATTTCTTTTTCTGTTACCGTGTAGTTCAGCTGATCTCCACTCAATGTCCTACTTGCATAGTAAATTGGGTGCATTACCTTATCTTTTCTCTGGCCCAACACGGCTCCTACAACATAGTCACTTGCGTCACATATGAGTTCAAATGGTTGCTCCCAATCGGGGGCAACTATAATTGGTGCAGTGACTAGCTGCTTCTTTAGCTTCTCAAACGCTACCCTGCAATCATCAGAAAACACAAATGGGTTATCTTTTTCGAGTAACTTACAGAGAGGATTGAAAATTTTAGAGAAATCTTTGATGAATCGGAGGTAGAATCCGACATGTCCCAGGAAGCTACGAATAGCTTTGACTGACGTGGGTGGATGGAGTTTTTGAATCACTTCTACCTTAGCTTTATCCACTTGAATACCTTTACTCGAGACCAAGTGTCCCAAGACAATTCCCTCTTGTACCATGAAGTGGCACTTCTCCCAATTCAACACTAGGTTTGTTTCAATACACCTTTTTAAGACACGGTTCAAATTTTCTAGGCATTCATCAAACGAATTTCCCACCACTGAGAAATCGTCCATGAAGACCTCCATAATATCCTCCACCATGTATGTGAAAATGGCCATCATGCACTGTTGGAATGTTGCAGGTGCATTGTAGAGGCCAAATGGCATTCTTCTGACAGAAAATATCCCATATGAGAATGTGAAAGAGGTATTTTCTCTATCCTCTGAGGCAATAGAAATCTTGTTGTACCCCAAATACCCGTCAAGGAAACAGAAGTGAGATTTTCCTGCTAACCGGTCGAGCATTTGATCAATGAAGGGAAGTGGGAAATGGTCTTTTCGAGTTGCAAGGTTTAGCTTTCTATAATCCATGCATATTCTCCAATCCGTAACAATTCTAGTGGATATCAACTCATTTTTATCATTTCTTACGACTGTCATACCCCCTTCTTTGGTACACACTGTACTGGGCTAACCCAGTTGTTGTCGGAGTTAGGGAAAATGATTCCCGCATCTAACCACTTTATCACTTCTTTCTTTACCACTTCCTTCATATTTGGATTTAATCGTCTTTGGTGTTCCCTAGAAGGTTTGTGCCCCTCTTCCAAGAGAATTTTATGCATGCAATAAGCCGGGCTGATCCCTTTGATGTCTGCCAATGGTAGTCTTGCATTCAGAAGTACCTGTAATAGTTGTTGTTCCTGCACATCTAACAATCCAGATGATATTATAACTGGTAATGTAGAGTTAGGTCCAAGAAATGCATACCTGAGGTGCGCTGGTAAAGGCTTCAGCTCTAACTTGTGTGGTACTTCAACTGAGGGCTTGGCTGGTGGGTTCTCTCTTTTTTCCAAGTGTAGTGGTTCAATTTCAGGAACCCTCGACCATGTCCCTTTTCCATACAATGATAATACTCATTCTTCTAGTTCCTCACCGTTCATATCATCTAAGTTCATCAAACATGCAGCCAAAGAGTCCCCCAACATTTAAGGCTGCGTCATCTTCTTCCAGTATCACATTCACGACATCAATAAGAGAGCAGTTAGCGAACTCACTTGGTCACCTCATAGACTTCTGCACGTTAAATGTGATTTCTTCATCATTGATCCTCATCTTAAGCTCACCAGTCTCACAATTGATGAGTGCTCTGCCTGTGGCCAAAAATGGCCTTCCCAAGATTATGAGAATTTCCTCATCTATTCGGCAGTCTAGGATCACAAGTCAGCAGGGAATACAAATTTCCCCACTCGTACTAACACATCATCTAGAATACATGACAGTCTCTTTACCGTCCTATCAGCGAGTTGCAGAAGCATAGAAGTAGGCCTGGCTCTACCAATCCCCAGTCTTTTATATATAGCCAGTGGCATCAGATTAATGATGACTCCCAAGTCACATAGGGATTTGGTGAAAGAGAAGTTCCCAATAGTACAAGGAATTGTAAAACTCCCCGGGTCAGCCAACTTTTCAGCAATAGGACGTGTCACCACTGCACTACAAGTCTGGGTAAGAGTGACAGTAGCCAGGTCTTGGAGGTCGAATTTTCTGGACATTAGGTCTTTCATCATTTTATCATAGCCAGGCATTTCCTTCAATGCATCAATCAATGGGATATTTGCCTGTATCTGTTTTAGCATGTCCAAGAATTTCTTATATTGCCCATCCTTCTGATATTTTGCTAGCCTTTGAGGGAATGGAGCTGGTGCTCTTTTCTTTTCTGTTATCTGTTCTTTTTCCTTTTCCGCTATCACCTCAACTGCTGGCTATGGGATTTCCTCAAGTTCTTTCTCAGCTTCGCCTTGCTTATTAACTTCTCCTTCAGCTGGTTGCACTGTGCCCTTACTCAAAGGGATAGAGTCATCAATTTCATTAGGTACCTGTACCCGTATGTTTGTCTGTCTATTTTCATGCCTCTTTTCTTATTCTAGGTCCCAGTCTCTGCCATTGCGGAGGGTCACTGCCATTAACTGTTTTGGGCCTTAGTCCCTTGGGTTCACCTGAGTATCAGCAGGTAAAGTTCCGTGAGGACGATTGTTAACTGCATTTGAAATCTGCCCCAGCTGTACTTCAATATTTNTGATCACCTGCTACATCATAGCTTCCAACCGCAAAAACCCATCTTGTTGCTTTCCTCCCTGTTGATGCTGAGGAGGGTAGTATGATTGTTGATGATTTTGTTGGTTATAACCATGTGGTCTCTGATATGCTGCTGCATTGCTTTGTGGTCTCACAACGCCCATATTTCCACTATTTTGTTGTTGGTGAGGTGGCCTATATAGTTGAACTTGTTGACCTCAATTCTGCCCCCCTTGTCTCTGACGTTCATAATTTGTCACATAATTCATATTTCCTGGATAAGGAGGGTTATCCCATTCTGCATTCCAGTGGTTACCAAGTGGTTGACTAATGCATGATGTGCATAAGCCCCCATTGGTTTTGTGTACGATGTGTACTTGCTGTTTTTGTCCTGATTCCTCCACCTTCTTAGTAAGTATACTCATTTGTGTTATCAAGGTGTCCACGTTCTTTGCAATAGTATTAGATAGATCAAATGGCACTGAATGAACTAAGGAGTAATCGGTGCATTCCTTGTTGTCCATCCTGAATTCTGTGCCATCTTAGCAAGTAAGATTTGACTCTCTCTCCACATTTTGCTCAGAAATGCTCCACCAGCCGAAGCATCAACATTTGCTTTAACAGTATCAGCCAAACCCATATAAAAATGCTGCCCAAACATTTGCTCTGGAATACCATGATGTGGACAGATAACCAGCATCCCCTTAAATCGTTCCCATGTCTCTTGCAGTGTTTCAACTGGTTTCTGTCTGAAGCTCAAGATTTCATCAATTTGTTGA
The DNA here is from genome assembly GCA_005239505.1 of Nicotiana paniculata. Lineage (NCBI taxonomy): Eukaryota > Viridiplantae > Streptophyta > Magnoliopsida > Solanales > Solanaceae > Nicotiana > Nicotiana paniculata. The sequence continues at coordinate 59,207 of ML317873.1, forward strand.
GCAGTTTTGTTGGGTGGATGAAACGTGCTCACAAATTGCTTAACTAACTCCTCCGACATTGTAATGGAGTTTATGGGGAGTGAGTTTAGCCAAATTTGGGCAACACCAGTCACTGAGAATGGAAACAACAACAGTTTTATTGCCTCCTGAGTGACGTTAGGCTGCCTCTGTGTTTTGCAGATTGACAGGAAGTTTTTCAAGTGTTCTTGGGGGTCTTCAATGTATGACCCTGAGAATAGCCCTTTGTTGTGTAATAAGTGTAGCATATTATTTGTTATCTGAAAGGGCTCCGCCTGTATCTGTGGAACCAGTATCGCTGTGGCCAAATTCTCAGCTGTAGGTTGTGCCCAGTAATATAGAGGAGCCTCTGTCCCTATGTGAGCGACTGGGTCTACCACGTCATCCCCATGATTGTTCCGGTTGTGTGCATCTTCCATGTCTGTTTCAATTTGTTCAATTTGTTGTTCATGTTTGCTTTTCCGGTTGGTCCAGTTTATGGCCTTGAAAACTTTCTCAGGGTCTGATAAGGGTTCAACTACTTCACCAGTCCTTGATGAGTTTCTAGTCATGCACCTGCAACATGTTAGCAAACGTTAAATTTTCAATATAAAACGAGAATTTTTAAAGAAAATTTACTATATTTCAGAATTTTGTATTTCTTCTAACTCAATTGATAATACCGTTAATTCCAAGGCAACGACGCCAAAATTTGATCACTCTCAACTATGTCTAATAAAAGACTAAACGGGCGTTGCAAATATAATCCTGGGTATTATGCCCAAAGTCGATCCCACCGGGAATTTACGTACCAATCAAGTCTTTAGAATACGCAACTTTTACTCAATCAATTCTCTTAAGACTTTTTAATATAAATTGGTGATGTTTTACTAGTTCTACAGACAATAATAATAACTAGCAATTACTAACAATGTGTTATAAATAATGATGATACAGGTCTAAGGTTATGGTTTCCCCCGTTGGTGAACTTACTTCTCGGATACTTCTTATAGTTTGATTAGTTGTCTCTATCAATCATGAACACTCTATCTACCATAAATCTCTCTCAAGTAATTATGATAATTTACTAGACGCACTCTCTCAAGTTACGCTAGCTAGATTGTATTACAGTTCACTTTAGATTGCACCCGAGGTATCGTTATCTCTAATCCAACCTCTAAACCCTCGATTATGACTTTCGTCTATACTCTGGGAGTGGTGTTATTCAAACAATAAACTAATATGCACTCTCTCTCAAGTAGATACACACTAATTAGGCACAACTAATTGATGGCCATTCCATTAGCTACAATAAGAACGTAATTGAATGAATAGAGATGAACAATCAACCAAACTATATTAATATCACCATAAGTTGGTCCCCCAACGGGTTCCACCAAAACCCTATATTAAGAAAGTTAGCTACTCATATTCATAAATATCAAATCTAAAATAACTTGCATAATTGAATTACAGAGTAATGAACTAAGGAGATAAAAATCAGTGTTTTTCCTTTGCTCAATAGTAATCCACACGTTTTTCTTCACTTGGATGACTTCCTCTCTTCGAATCCCCCTTCAAGTTGTGTTTTTGAGGTCTATTTATATGTTTTGGATAAAATCTAAACGTGTAGGAGACTTCTATTCCAACCGGAAGACACTTAAACTCTTCAAAATCTCGAATTTAGCCGGAACAGGGGCCTGGCGTTTGGGCCCTGGCGCCTGGCTAACGCTAGGCTACGGCTGGTGTTTCAGCTCTAACGCCTGGCTAACGCCAGGCAGGGTCAGGCGTTTCAGCTCTAACGCCTGGCTAACGCCAGGCAGGGTCAAGCGTTTGGGCTCTGGCGCCCGGCTATAGCCCGGTGCACTCCTCCTCGCCTCTTGAGCTTATTTTCGATGTATTTGCATCCATTTAGCTCGATTTTCATCTCCAATTCACCTACACATGAGATAGACTCTATTATGCACATAAAAAGTGTATTTTTATCATTAACGCACATAAAATGTAAGACATATAACATGTTAAATCATGAATTCTAGCCTCACATCATCTTTCCTCTAGTTTGTTGTAGGAGACATTGAATTTAGCACTTATAGACAGTTCGTGAGTTTGTGACTCCAGGTTTTGGGGAATTATTGCGAAGTTGTATTATGTTGTTTTTATTTAGCTTTGAAACTTTATCTACTTCCGCTGTTAAATTGTGTACTATTTTTAGTTTATTCTTTCAATTCGGTGTTATTCATGTTAGTTTAACTGTACACGTTGGTTTGTCTAGCGGGTTCAATGTTAGATGCCATCACGGCCCGAGGTTGGGATTTCGGGTCGAGACATATACAATAACCAACTCTCAAAATATACACAGAATTTCCCAAGACCCAGAACATCATAAGTCACAAGCTTCTAAGAATTTGTCTAATTGTTCTATACATCAGTATCTAGAAGAAGTAAAGGAAGAACAACATAAAAAAGAAATAGGGGGAATATGAGCTCTGCGGATGCAGACAGATGTACCTTGAAGTCTCCATAGCAGCACCGAATATGCAACTAAAAGCAAGGATGATAAGAGGTACCTGGAACTGCACACAAAAACATGTGCAGAAGAGTAGTGTGAGTACACCATAATGGTACCCAATGAGTGATAAGCCTAACCTCGGTCAAGTAGTGAGGAGGAAAGATCAAGGCCTACTGGTGTATATAAAATAATCAAGGCAAGAAAATGTTGTAATGTAACAAAAGACCGAAATTAAACAAAGAGGAAATCCATAGAGAAGTAACAATACAGACACACAAGGATAAATAGTGGGGATCTCCCGAGCTACAGTCTCGTAGTGTTACCACCCAATTTAGGATCATGACCGGCACTTAGGAGGAAGTGCCCCCAAGTAAGCCTCATCGGTATTTTACAGAAAATCACATAGAGTTTCCCCTTTTTTTGGACTATCTCAGAAAAATTTTCCTGTCTCAAATAAATAACCAAACATCCTAATAAAATACCAAATAATGGAAAACTTATCGATTAAACAAAACAAGTCTCCGCCATTACTAATCAACCCACTAACAACCATAAATACTAATTTATCTCCAACTTTGATAATAAAGAACGATACTCAACATAAAACTATAATAACAAAATATTACTCATGGCACTAAAATACTGACTATGGAGGGACTAAAAGAGTTCAAAGGAAAGACTATAGCAATAAATAAAATCTTCTCCCACGCGAACAAGTGCGAAGCTCACCAAGAACTATCAACTTGTGCACTCTAATTAACTAAATTCTCGCTTGCGTTAACTGATGTCTCTGTAAAAAAATTAGTGGGGAATGAGTCGCTAGCTCAATGAGTAATCACACTTAACCACAACCATTTTGGGACAAGTCAAAACGTTCTAGTATCTCAAACAAAAAATAACATAAAAATACCCTTTCGAAAACAATAATCAATTTTCACTCTCTTCATGACTTTCTTGTAGTATAATACAATTAACAATTCAGTAATGAACTGGATAACCATTGTATAATATCAATATTCACATTTAGGAGGTTACAATGAATGGATGATGTAATCAGTATAATTGTGGACTTCTCCGCAAGAAGTAATAAAATAATAGTAGTCCCTACTCGAGGGAAATCGGTAACAGTATGCTAGTTCTACCTTCCCACTAGCAAGGGCTGTAACAGTAATTGGTAATTACAAGGTGCACCAGGTCTAACGAACCCGTCGTTAGCTACGGGATCCTTCAGTGTCTACTTCCATTTATACTTGTCTCTGTAATCCGTATATATTCGTAGAAAATATTTTAACACAATATAGGGAATTTGGTTTCTTATCAAATTATATAATTTCATTTCGATAACAATAAATTCAAGTAACGGCAAAACAAATCTAGTGACAAAGGAAATATTTAAAACCACGTAATCATCTCAAATAACTATTTCGGTATCATATCGAGTAAAAGACTTGTCCCAGATGCAACTCAAAATAACCGATAACATATTCATATTAAAAATAATCTGTAAATCATGCAAGTTATGAAGACACAAATTGCGGTAAGATTACTACTCACAATACTCGTGCCGAAATACCAATGCTTTACCTCGAGAAATTCGTATAACTTTCTCCAATCAATCTATAATTACGTACTATCGATCTCATGTTAATTTCCTTATTTTAGCTAATTCATAACTAATTTAGAATACCCAGCCCTTGGATTTTATGTTTGACTCTTAATTTGTCAATTTATACTTACTCACGCTACCGGAAGTTGAGAATACTTCAAAAATAACAAAATACAACCTATTCATATGATATACCCAGTTAATTCACGGAAAAGTGTCATGAATTTCTACAAATTTCCTTAGCTTTATCTTTCAAATTCTTAATCTAATTCCAAAATTATATCTAATCAGTCATATCAGAATTATGTATATAAAATTACATTGTCTTAAAAGAGAAAGAAATTCATGTAACTACCTGGAGTGTATTGCTGAAACCCAAGGAATTGTATGCCAAAGATTAGATGAAACACGATCTTCGGCGCTAAAGAAACACCCGAGACTCTCTTTCTTTTGTTTTTCCCGTTCGATGTTGTCTTCCTTTCCTTATATGGATTTTTTTTTCTTCTGAAACCCTTTGTTTCTGTCTGCGTTTCCCCTTCCCCTAATCCCTTCCAATTTGGCAGATAGATGTTTGATTTGTTTTTTCCTTTTTTTCTAACCCTTGTAATTTGTCACGTTAATGGGCTAAGCCCACTTGTATTCTTTCTTCTTTTTGTTTTGTTTAAATAGTTTCATTGTTTTTTTTTGTAGTTAGTTCTTATAATTATTATTGTTGTTGTTGTTGTTGTTGTTGTTGTTGTTATTATTATTATTATTATTATTATTATTATTATTATTATTATTATTATTATTATACTCATGACCATACGCCCTTATTAAAAAATATAGGGTATTACACGTAGTCCTAAAAGTAAATATACAGGGAGAACTCTTGAAGTACTACCTCGTAGTCTCAAAAGAAATATGCAAGAGGATTTCCAAGGATACCGCCCCGTAGTCCCAAAGTACATATGCAGGGGGATCTTATGGGATACCGTACTGTAACAACCTGGCCGGTCGTTCCGAGTGTTTAGCCCCATTTTACCCATTTCGGCTTCATTTTGTGTTGTTAAGCTCATTTATGGTGTGCTGGGTTGGTTGGCTCGGGTTCGGAGTGGTTCTGGAGAGAAATGAGACACTTAGTCTCTTAAGTTGGTGATATGGTCGGAAAAGTCAACTGAAAGTTGACTTATAGGTAAATGATCTCGGAATATGGTTTTTGTGGCCCGGATAGCTTCACTAGGTGATTTGGGACCTAAGAGTGCGTTCGGAATGTTATTCGGAGGTCCAGAGTAGAATTAGGCTTGAATTGGCGAAATTGGATTTTTGGTGATTTTCGGTCGACAGTGGAAAATTAGCTATCGGGGTCGGAATGGAATTCTGAAAGTTGAAATAGGTCTGTAGAGTCATTTGGGATGTGAGTGCAAATTTTCAGGTCATTCGGACGTGGTTTGATTGGTTTCGGTATTGTTGTCGAATTCTGAAAGTTTTGAAATCCTTGAGCTTGAATTATTGATTGATTTGATGTTATTCGGGGCGTTCCGAGGGTTTGACTAAGTTTGGGTGATTTTATATAAGGAATTTGTATTTTTGGTTGGGGCCCAGAGGGGCTCGGGGTAATTTCGGACTGTCATCGGGAGGTTTAAGATTGGAAAAATGCAGCAAAGCTGCTGCTAGTGCATGGCTTCTGGTGTGGGCGCATCTGTGGATGAGGAGCCGCAAGTGTGTTACCACAGGTGCGGTTGGCCTGGCGCAAATGCGAAAAAATGGGAGACTGGCTCAAGGGCACATGTGCAAAAGCTTGGTCGCACCCTGCGAGCCCGCAGGTGCGAAGGGAGGACCGGAGATGCGGAAATGGGAGTTTAAGTGATTTTCGCAGGTGCGCACCTGGGACCGCAGGTGCGAGTCCGCAGGTCCGAGATTTTGTCCGCATGTGCGGGAAATACTGGGCAGAACCTATAAATAGATGCCTTCGCGAAATTTGGTCATTTTTCCTCCATTGTTGACGGATTTTTGAACTTGGAGCTGGATTTTCAAAGGGAAATAAGTGTGTTCAGTGAGGTAAGCTACTTGGACCTTATATCTTGTGTTTATGGAGTTTATTCCATTGTTTAATCATATTTTATGGAAAAATTTGGAGACTAGGGCTTGAAATTTGAGAGTATAAATTGGTGTATTTGGTATGTATGAACTCAGGAGAGTGTAAGGATTCTGGTTTTGTGATTTCTATTGGAAACCAAGACGTGGGCCCGGGGGTCGGGTTTGCCAATTTCAGGTTTTTTGATGTAATTTGATTATTTTCGAGTGGTGCTTTGTTCCTTTGGAATATTTTGATGATATGAATATGTTTTGAATAGATTCGGGGCGTGTTGAGGCCAAGTAAAGAGGCAAAGGCATCACCGGATTAGGATTTTAGCCGGTTTTGAGGTACGTAACGATTGTAAATCTAGACACGAGGGTATGAAACCCCGGTATTTCATTTTTTTTTAATAAATGAGGTGACGCACATGCTAGGTGACAGGCGTTTGGGCGTGCACCGGTATGGATTTTGACTTGGTCCGTCCTGTATCTACTATTAAGCAGCGTATTTGACTGGAAATCATATGTTATCCCGTGTTTTTGAGATTATTAGTATGTTTTGAGCTGTAAGCCATGTTTGGGGCGTTGTGCCAACCTGTTTGGACCCTCAGCGGTATTTTTACTATTATCCCCACACTGTTTTGATTTGAAAGCATATCCTTAGTCATGATTTTTCCTGTTTCCTGTTTCATTCAATTTCACTACCCTATTTTAAACATATAAAAAATTATTTTGGGCTGAGTCCCCCGATTTTACTGAAACGCCCGAGTGGCTGGTGAGGTTGATGACTAATTGAGGTCGAGGGCCTGATTGTGAGGATATATGGATCGGGTTGCATGTTGTAGAAATATATATATCGGGCTGCATGCCGCAACGATATAGAGCTTGGGCTGTAGGAGCCCCTCCGGAGTCTGTACACCCCCAGTGACCGCAATCGACTATTTAATGATCAGGCTGTACGCCAACGATATTATATGGTACCTATTGAGCATTAGTACTGAGTGTTAGTGCTGATTGATGAGAGTTGAGTCACGAGTGATTGAGAGGCTTGCCCTAGAGGCTTAATTTTGAGTGATATTGTGCCCGAGGGGCTTATTTGTTATGAAACTATTTTTTTCACTCTTCTTTACATTTTAGCCTCTAAATGATAAATATTAAACCTATGTTTTATTCGAGATTTAAAACGGGAAAACTGGAGTTTTATAAAACTTTTTGGACATAGATTTCCTGACTTGATTTATGTACTTCCACTGATATTTATTATATGAATTCATCTGATTTTAAAAGATCGTCACTACACTCAAATCTTTATTTATATTTGTTACTTATTGAGTTGTCGTACTTACGTTACTCCCTGCACCTTGTGTGAAGATCCAGGTGCCAGGACCGAGTGAGATTTGATTCATCCTCATTGGAGCATTTATCAGAGACAGTGAGCTAGCTGCACGACGTTCGCAGCCCCACCCTTCTCCTTCCTATTTCATCATTATTTACATTCCCTAGACTTGTTGTATTAAGGAAATCGTGTCAAATTGTGTGTTCCTTTTGGTTGCTCACGACTGTTGACTCTGGGTATTGAGATATTGTTTAGATGTTTTCCTTTGATTATCCGTACTTGTGAAGTATTAAAAGTTGGAAGTTTTATGATAAATCGCGTTATTGAATTAAATGAAAAGCCCCGTATGTTATGCACATCAAATTGGCTAGCCTAGTATCCTGATAGGCGCCATCACGGCCAGTTTAGATTTGGGGTCATAACAAGTTGGTATCAGAGCCTAGGTTACATACGACTCATCGGTCATGAGCAGGTTCAAGAGAGTCTTGCAGATCGGTGCAGAGACATCTGTACTTATCTTCGAGAGGCTGCAGAACCCTTAGGAAAAACTCACATTCTTGAATTCTTGTCGTGCGAATCTGTTGATTCTGGTAACTAAACTTCTATTATTTCATTCTCTCACAAATGGTGAGTACATGAACTAACGGACAGGGTGATCAGTCACTAGTGGGACCTATGAGGGTTCGAGGCCGTGGTAGGGGTAGAGGTGCAGCCCGCGCAGCTGCCGGGGCGATACCCATAGACCCGCTTGTTGTTTTGATCAGGTCCCAACCACAGATGTTCCAATTGGACTAGCTAGGCACTAGCTGTGCCTATTGTTATTCCAGATCTCCAGGAGACCTTGGTCCAGATTCTGACCGCATGCACTAGTCTTGCTCAGGCGCTCCCTGTGTCTACTTCAGCCGATACTTCTCAGGCGGGGGTGGCACTCAGACTCCAGCTGCCCGTACACCTGAGCAGGTTATTCAGGGACTTCAGACACCGGAGGCAGTTCCAGCCCAGCCGGTTGCACCAGCCCAGGATTTTGTGGTTCTAGCTATGGTTGACGATGAGCAGTGCAGGTTGGAGATATTTGGTAGACTTCGGCCCGCGACGTCTAGTGGTGGAGAGGGTGAGGATTCCTAGAGTTTCCTATACAAGTGTTAGAGGATGCTTCGCACGACAGGGATATTGGAGACCAGTAGGGTCTCGTTTACTACCTTCCAGTTCTCAGGAGCTGCATTTACTTGGTTGGAGGCTTATGAGAGACGTAGGCCCGTTGGTGCAGTAACCCTTACTTGGCATCAATTTTCCACTCTCTTCTTAGAGCAGTATGTTCCACGGTCCCGCAAAGAGGAGCTGTGCAGGCAGTTTGAGCAGCTGCGTCAAGGTGATATGATAGTGTCGCAGTATGAGATGAGGTTTTCTGAGATTGCTCGTCATGTTATTTGGTTGGTACCTACAGAGGAAATAGGATCAGGAGATTTGTGGATAGCCTCGCATATCAGCTTCGTATTATTATGACCAGAGAGAGGGTATGGCATACTACTTTTGTACAGGTTGTTGATATTACCCGAGAGATTGAGTCGGTTCATTGCCAAGAGCGAGATCAGAGGGAGCCAAGATGCCTCGAGGATCTGGTAGTTTTGGTGGTGTTCCTTCGGGGGGACAATTCCAGCACGGCAGAGGCGTCCATTCAAGCAGGCTCAATCAGAGTGCTCATGTTATCGTGGTGGATCTACTAGTCGTGGTCCTCACAGTTCACATCAGGGGCACCCATTATTCTATCCTCTTCCAGCCTAGAGTTCATCTCGAGCACCATCGGTTCAGGACTCATCTATGCCTGATTCTTCCAAAGGTTATCCTGGTGCTAGGGGTTCCCTTCATTCCCCGTCTCCAGCACCGGGGAGTTGTTACGAGTGTGGAGAGTTTGGACATATGAGGAGACAATGTCCTCGTTTTCTTGGGGGTCCATCTCAGCAGAGAAGTCAGCCCTCGACCTCAGCTCTAGTTACTTCACCACCCGCCCAGGCAGCGAGGGGTGGGGGTCAGGCAGATAGACGTCGCCTTAGAGGGGGAGGTCGATCCGATGGAGGTCAGGCTTATTTTTATGCACTTCCAACCATACTAGATTTTATGGCCTCAGATGTAGTGATTATAGGTATTTTTTCAGTTTGCCACCGAGATGTTTCAGTATTATTTGATCCTGGTTCCACGTATTCCTAGTTTCATCTCATTTTGCCCACTTTCTAGATATACTTCGTGAGTACATAGTCACATCTGTTCATGTGTCGAATCTGGTGGGCGATACGATAGTTGTGGACTGAGAGTATCAATCGTGTGTGATATCTATTGGGGATTTGGAGACCCCAGTGGATCTGTTATTGCTTAGCATGGTTGACTTTGATATGCTATTAGTCATGGATCGGCTATCTCTATGTCATGCTGTTTCAGATTGTAATGCTAAGACTGTGACCTTAGCGATGCTGGGATATCCGAGAGCCAAGTGGAGAGGTTCTATTGATTATGTGCCTAGTAGGGTGATTTCATACCTGAAGGCTCAGCGTATGGTAGAGAACGGATGTTTGTCTTATTTGGCCTTTGTGAGGGATGTCAATGCTGAGAATCTCACTATCACTTATATTCATGTAGTCCGCGATTTTCCGGATGTATCCCCTGCAGATCTGACGGGCATGCCGCCCGATAGGGATATTGATTTTGGCATTGAGCTCGTGCCGGGCACTCAGCCTATTTCTATTCCACCGTATCATATGGAACAAGCAAATTTGAAGGAATTGAAAGAGAAGCTTCATGAACTCCTAGAAAAGGGGTACATTTTGCTTAGTGTGTCACCTTGGGGTGCACCGATGTTGTTCGTGAATAAGAAGGATGGTTCCACGAGGATGTGTATTGACTACAGGCAGCTGAACAAGGTTACAGTCAAGAATAAGTATCCCTTGCCTCGCATTGATGATTTGTTTGACCATATTCAGGGAGCTAGGGTGTTCTTTAAGATTCATTTGAGATCCGGGAATCATCAGCTGAAAATTTGGGATTCAGATATTTCCAAGACGGCTTTCAGGACCCGCTATGGCCATTATGGGTTATTGGTAATGTATTTTTGGGCTGACTAATGCCCCAGCAGTGTTCTTGCATATGATGAACAACATAGTTTCAACCATATTTGGATTCCTTTGTTATTGTGTTAATTAATATATCCTGGTGTATTCTCGTAGCAAGAAGGAGCATGCTCAATATTTGAGGGTTGTATTGCAGAAATTGAGGGAGGATAAGCTTTATGCAAAGTTCTCCAAGTGTGAGTTTTGGCTTGGCTCAGTAGCTTTCTTGGGGACGTGGTGTCCAGCGAGGGTATCCAGGTTGATCCGAAGAATATAGAGGCGGTGGAGAGTTGGCCCAGACCGTCCTCAGCTACAGAGATTAGGAGTTTCCTTGGTTTGGCGGGATATTACCGTCGCTTTGTGGAGGGGGTTTCTTCTATTGCATCACCCTGGACCAAATTGACTCAGAAAGATGCTCTGTTCAGGTTGTCAGATGAGTGTGAGGAGAGCTTCCAGAAGCTCAAGACGGCTTTGACCTCAGCTCTAGTGTTAGTATTTCCATGAACTTCAGGTTCTTATACCGTGTATTGTGATGCCTCGAGGATAGGAATTAGTTGTGTTTTGATGCAGGATGGTAGGGTGATTGCCTACGCCTCGTGCCAATTGAAGACTCATGAGAAGAATTATCTAGTGCATGATCTCGAGCTAGCAGCCATTGTTCACGCCTTGAAGATTTTGCGTCATTATTTGTATGGGGTTCATTGTGAGGTTTTTACTGATCACTGTAGCCTGCAACATTTATTTAAGCAAAAGGATCTGAATTTGCGTCATAGGAGATAGTTGGATCTTCTCAAGGACTATGATATCACTATTCTATACCATCCGGGGAGGGCCAATGTAGCGGCTGATGCCTTGAGTCGTAGAGCAGAGAGTTTGGGGAGTCTAACATATCTTGTAGTAGTAGAGAGACCCTTAGCACTTGATGTTCAGGCCTTAGCGGATCAGTTTGTGAGGTTGGATCTATCGGAGCCCCGACGGGTATTGGCCTGTGTAGCTTCTAGGTCTTCTCTTTATGATCGCATTAGAGAGCGCCAGTATGATGACCCAAACTTGCTCATTCTTCAGGATAAAGTCCGGCGAGGTGATGCCAGGGATGTAGTTATTGGTGATGATGGTGTTATGAGGATGCAGGGTCGGATATGTATGCCTAATGTAGATGGGTTTCAGGATTTGATTCTTTGGGAGGCCCACAACTCGCACTATTCCATCTATCCAGGTGCCGCGAAGATGTATACGGATTTGAGGCAACATTATTGGTGGAGGCGGATGAAAAAGGATATTGTTTGATTTGTAGCTCGGTGTGTCAACTGCCAGCAGGTAAGGTATGAGCACTAGAGGCCTGGGGGATTGCATAATGGGTTGGTTATTCTTGAGTGGAAGTCGGAGTGGATCACCATGGACTTTGTAGTCGAGCTCTTAAAAACATCGAGGAGGTTCAATGCTATATGGGTTATTGTGGACCGGCTGACCAAGTCCGCTCACTTCGTTCATGTTGGTACTGCTTATTCTTCGGAGCGGTTAGATGAGATTTATTTCTTGGAGATTGTTCGGTTGCATGGTGTTCCAAATTCCATCATTTCTGATAGAGGTACCCAGTTCACATCGCAGTTTTGGAGGTCCGTGCTGAGAGAGTTGGGTACTGAGGTTGAGTTGAGCACAACTTTTCATCCTCAGACGGATGGGCAGTCCGAGCACACTATTCAGATACTAGAGGACATGTTGTGCGCTTGTGTTATTGACTTTGGGGGTTCATGGGACCATTTTCTGCCACTCGCGGAGTTTGCATATAATAATAGTTATCATCCGAGTATATAGATGGATCCATATGAGGCTCTATAAGGGAGGAATTGTAGGTCTCCGGTTGGTTGGTTTAAGCAGGATAAGGCCAGACTCTTGGGTACGAATTTGATGCAGGATGTTTTAGATAAGGTGAAGTTGATTCAGGAGCAGCTTCGCATGTCGCAGTCGAGGAAGAAGAGTTATGCGGACTGGAAGGTCCGAAAAGTATCTTTCATGGTTGGGGAGAAAGTCCTACTGAAGGCGTGTTGGTTCGGGATGAGCAAGGTACGCAATTCTTTGTATAGTATGTGAGTGGAACCCTGGGAGATGCTGAAACCAGGTATCCACGCTTAGAAAAATTAGCTCTTGCATTAATAAGTGCATCTCGAAAATTGAGGCCTTATTTTCAATGTCACAGTATATCTGTTTTAACGACGTATCCTCTTCGAAATATATTGCACAAACCCGAATTGTTGGGCTGATTAGAAAAATGGGCCATCGAACTCAGGGGATATGATGTCGAATATCAGCCCCAAACGACTTTCAAATCCCAAATTTTGGTGAACTTCGTGGCCGACTTTATGCGTGCCTGAGGTAGAAAAAGAACTTCTACAAAAAATAGGCACAACATCGGGGGTATGGACCCTATTCATCGACGGTGCCTCGAACGCGAAAGGATCCGGGCTCGGCATAGTTCTGAAGCCACCTATGGGTAGCTTGATTAGACAATATATAAAAACTGCAAAGTCCACTAACAACGAAGCCGAGTATGAGGCTATGATTGCAGGTCTTGAATTTTCCAAAGGCCTAGGAGGTGAAATCATCGAACCAAAATGTGATTCTCTTCTAGTAGTAAATCAGGCGAATGGGAGCTTCGAGGTTTGAGAAGACAGGATGCAACGATACCAAGATAAACTTCAGGTCACTTTGCGTTGCTTCAAAGAATGGACTCTTGTCCACATACCTTGACAGCAAAATAGCGAGGCCGATGCACTCTCAAACCTCGGATCATCCATCGAGGAAGATGACATACTCCCTGGGGCTGTTGTTCCGCTATCCAAATTGGTGATTAAAAAAGGTCATACCTAAATCAACTGTACCAACCTGACATGGGATTGGAGATATAAGTACATCGATTATTTGGGAAGTGGGAAACTACCCACGGACCCAAAAGAATCAAGGGCCCTTCGGGCCAGAGCAGCTCGATTTTCACTCGACAAGAATGGAACTCTGTACAGGAGGACCTTTGACGGCCCCTAGAAGTATGATTATTGCCGGGATACATTGATTACGTGCTCCGATAAATCCACGAGGGAACTGGTGGAAATCATTCTAGTGCCGATTCCTCAATTCAAAAGGTGATCATAGCATGTTATTATTAGGACAACACGGAAAGGGACACCAAAGAAGTCGTCCGAAAATGCGACAAGTGTCAAAGATTTGCATCAATGATCCACCAACCCTTCTGAGATAACCTGTGATAAAGGGAAGTAGTTCATCGGAGGCAAAGTAACAAAGTTTTTCGAAGATCACAAAATCAAAAGGATCCTATCAACGCTCAACCACCTATGTGCAAATAGTCAGGCCGAGTCCACAAACAAGACCATCATTCAAAACTTGAAAAAGAATTTAGAAAATGTGAAAGGAAAAAGGAGAGAAATGTTGCCCGAGGTGCTATGGGCATATCGGACAACCTCTAAAGCATGCACGGGAGAGACACCGTTCTCTTTGGTATATGGGTCCGTGGCTTTAATACCAGTCGAGGTCAGAGAGCCAAGTGCTAGATTCTGACATGCCACCGAGGACTCAAACAATTAGGCCATGACTACAACCCTCAAACTATTAGATGAAAAGTGAGAAGCTTCACTGGTCCGGATGGCTGCCCAAAAACAAAGGATCAAAATATACTATAATAGGAGAACAAACCTCCGACATTTCGGGAACAAATCTTTAAAGGTCAAATCTTTAATCAAAATCCCGAAGTCAACCAAAAATTTAAACCCGGGCTTGCACCTCGAAACTCGACGAAACTCACAAAATCCGATAAGCCATTCTATTTAGGGTCCAACCATACTAGCTTCACTCAAATACGACTCCGAATCAATATTCAAAACTCAAAAATTTACTTTATGAAATTTTAAACCAAACCCCCAAAATTTCACTTTGAAATCATCAATCAAATGCCAAATAGAAAGATGGATTAATGAAATATAACAATCGAGTATAGAACACTTATCCCAATCCATGTGCTGAAAATTGCCTCCAAAATCGCCCAAATCTGAGCTCCTCAACTCAAAATATGACCAAATGAACAAACCCTCGATATTATGTGCTTCTGCCAAATGTTCTGCCTCGTTTCATGTGCCAATCAATCTTGAAAGTAGCTTTTGATGCCTCCAATGATTTCTCGTGAAATTCCATTCAAGCTAGGCTTTTGAATCACTCCATTTGACCTTATAATGAAGGAGATGTGTTGGTTTCAATATTAGAAAATAGTGCATATTTTTAAATATAAATTCAGTGGCAACTTCGTAATTAATCTGAAAAAAATCTAACAACCCAATTCTTAATAAAATGACCATAAATTCCTCATAGGATGTCGAAATTCGATTATTCTTTTTGCCATGGCTTTATAACTACGATACAGATCTAATGATTCAATGAAAAAAAAATTGCATCTTATTTCTTACGATATGGACCTACTCGAGGCCTCAAACATCACGTCTCAAATAGGATTTAATGAACTTTGAATCTTTCAACTTCCAAAACTTGTGCTGAACCGTATCAAATCAGTCGGAATGAACTCAAATTTTGCACAAAATTCCCAAATGAAATAAAGAAGCTGTACCAATTTCCGAAACAACAATTCGAACTCGATATCATCAAAGTCAACTCCTAATCAAATTATGAATATTCCAAACTTTCAAATTGCCAACATTCGCTAATAAGTGGTAAAACTTTCTAGAAATACTCAAACAAAATTTTGGGCATACGCCTAAGTCCA
The DNA here is from genome assembly GCA_005239505.1 of Nicotiana paniculata. Lineage (NCBI taxonomy): Eukaryota > Viridiplantae > Streptophyta > Magnoliopsida > Solanales > Solanaceae > Nicotiana > Nicotiana paniculata. Next base: position 74,597 of record ML317873.1, read on the forward strand.
AATCACAATTTGGACCTAATGGAATCATAAAAACTCCGATATGAGGTCAAATACTAAAAAGTCAAACTTGGTAAACTCTTTCAGCTTAAAGCTTCAATCATGAAATTCATTCTTCCAAACTAATTCCCAAACACCTAAAAAGTGAACCCGATGATACACACAAGTCATAATACATCATACGGAGTATCTCATTCCCTCAAACAACTGAGCGAAGAGTAAATGCTCAAAATGACTGGTCGAGTCATTGCACTGAACTAATGTAAGGCAGTGTAGAAATGACAGTAATGAAACTGAAACAACAATTACCATATCAAGGTTCTACACGGAACTAAGCAAATAGTGCAACACGAAGAAAGACAATTATTTATATTCTAAGGAAACAACAACCAAAGTGCAAAAATAGAGAAATGCCAACAATAGTCACAACTGAGGTACCGCCTCGTAGTCTCAAATCACAAGAATAAATCACAATATTCCTTTATATTTCCACGTGATCTTTTACATTTAGTTTCGAATATCATTTTTCCGAAATAACATCCCGCGTTTTACCCACCTTATCACACCGCATGACTTCTATTAGTTCCCCTACTAGCGACGCGTATCAAGCGCACCTTATCTCACCGCATGCGTTTCAACTCCAAAACCATATGCCACTTAATGCGTATCAATATCACAACATATATAAAATCGCACCTCATGTGCCCAATATCACAACTTGCTAGAGAAACCAAACAATAACAGTATTTTCACAGTAAAGAGCCCATGGCTCAACCGCAATGAACACAAGAGTCTCAACAAAACCAATCGGAATAAACAACTCAACATAATGGTATTTCACAACTTAAAACTTTGCCTCAATGTGAATTACGACCTTTATATTTCAATACCAATTTCAACAATAAGATATTCTGAAATTTAGCAACTTCATGTAAATAGTTCAACGATCAAATAATGAATACGGGATAAAAGAAATAATAACTTCAATTAGACATGTAGGGCAATTAGCATGTAAGAGATAAGACAAGTGGACATTTGAAAATAGACTAAAAATGATGACTATAACATGTAAAGCCAACTTAATTACGGCATGAAAGGAATCTACATTGATAAAACTGGTAGTTTTCGCATTTAGCCCATGTACACACTCGTCACCTTGCGTACGTGGCTTTCACATATCACAATTATCACAACCAACACAAATCCTAAGGTGTAATTCCCCCACAATGTTAGGCAAGTCACTTACCACAAATCACGCTAAATCAAATCACGCCCAAATTAACAATCTGCCATCGAAGAAAACCACACACGAACGCGAAACATTGTCGCATCAAGATACTCGATCGCGGAACACACAACGTTGTCACGCTCCAAATTCGAGGGACGTGACTGGCACTCAACCGGGTGACCCCCAGTCAAGCGAACCCGATTTTCCTTTCCTACCCAATGCGTTTTCCCGTGTTTATAACATATATTATTTATGTGGAACGGTGAGACAAGCTTAAAAGTGCGTGATTACCACATTAAGTCAAATTCATGTATATTATATACGCCACTTTCTTATACGGAACACGATTACAAATACATACAGTCACTACCCAAAATATACATATACACCCACGTAGTGTCTACGAAACCTCTAAGAGTACTAGGGACTTATAGAATATTTGCCGGCAACAAGGCCCCGGCTATACCTTACAATACATAATACACTCAAAAGGAGAAGGCCCGAACTACACATGGCCCCGAGAGGAAATGGGGCTCACTAGTACAACTGAGAAGGATGAAGAGAAGGCACCACTAACGGCGAGCTGAGCAACCCGCTATGGATCCACCTACATCCATATAAATGATGCAGCGCCCCCATCAAAAGGGACGTTAGTACTGTGGAATAGTACTAGTATGTATAAACAAACTTTATCCCAAGAATAATCAAGCAATACACACTTAAGGAGGAACATTAGAACCAATTAATAGATGAACGTAGAAGGACACAACAAAAATCAGAGAAGATGCACAATCTCTCCGTTTTCCCTTTCAACATCATCATATTCAAGAGCTTATAGCTTTGCATTTCGGCAGTGATAACGATCACATTTCATCCTTTTACCTCGGCCACCCTTATTACCTCGGTCACCATTATCACCATAGCCCATCATCCTTATTACTTCGTGTTGCGGCATGCAACCCGACCCCGCCTGACAATTTTAATGCACAACAGAATCACAAACAATTTCATCACTAGAATCACCAATTCAAGGAATACAAATTCATATCAACGACTCATTTATTTGGGCCTAAGGCACCATAACAGCTATCAAGTAGAAATTTCATGAACACGGTGTTGCCACATTCGCTCAATTCAGTTACACTATTTCACAATACTCTTTTTCATTACTTCCCACGTACGTCTTTGAACTATTTTACACATTCCCACATTTGGGCACATTATCAATCTTTCGTTCATTGCCCATCAAGCACATTTTACAACAGCACAGTAGCATGACAATCAACCAAGATGAATCAGAGAATAAAGGCTCACGTCTTAACATGTATGAACAGTCAATTCACATATTTTCAAACAAGGTACACATACCACATACTCGAACCCAACAAGAGGATTCTACGAAGGTTAATGTTAGCCATACATACCTGGCGTTGAAATTCCTTTTTAACTTTTACTCACAAATCACTGGACCGACTAGTACCGTCAGTGTAGTGCACAATTAAACATATTCAACTCAGAATTGGAAACCATGCATACAATTTGAACTCTTTTTAAGCATTTATCAACTGCTATATGACTCCCCCTTAGATTGCCAACCCCTTACTTGTGAACTTTACCCCAACCCGCTTCCTCTTACTAGATTATGGACATGAATGATCATGCATGCAAGGTATAAACTTATATTTTCAAGAATCAATTAATGAGAGTCCCCCTTTTGTTGAAAATCAGAAAACTAACGAAAAGTTTTTAGGGATTCTTACCTATTAGAATGAAGAAGAAGATGATTACTCGAAATTCCCAGGCCTGAGTGACTTTGAAAATTGAATTGGTAAAGATGAAGCTTTCTCTCTCAAGAACCCTCTCTCCCCTCTCTCTAATTTTGTTCAGAAAATGGTTAAAACTGAAGGGGAGGGGTGTTTTAGTAAACTGGGGTCGGGTTTTAAAAATTAGAAAAATAGGGCCCGATAAAAGAATGCGGTCAAGAATGCGATCGCATTCCTGACATGCGGTTCGCAGATCCGACCGGACAATGGCCCTCAAGATGGTCGAAAAATCCATAACACACTGCCCAGGTATGCGACCAATTATGCGGTCCGCATACACGTTATGTGATCGCATACTGGACCACATAGTTGACTTCAAATGGGGTAGCATTCTACATAGGTATGCGACCATTATGCGGTCCGCATACACATTGTGCGATCGCATAACACCTACTTATGGAAAATTACATTCTTTAAGTCTCGGGGGTACTTTTTGCTAAGTTTAGGTCCGTTTTAAAAGTTTCCACAATCAAAATAGCTCGGGGACTCATTCGGGCATTATTTTAAAATGAGAAAATGCTACGGGTCTTTACATCCTCCCCCCTTAAAATCATTTGTCCTCGAATGAGGGTTTTGGAAATCAATTAGTTTTGAAAGCATGACATGCAACTTCCAGATTTTCACTAACTCCAATATTTAAGAAAAATTTTACATGAGTTCCCTTTGTAACTACACCTACCTACCTGTCAGAGAGCCCCCGTAACGCGTTTCCAAGCACCATTACACAATTTTAATCACTCAATAACTCACACACAGCGTTGTTACCTCAACAATTGGCAATTATTCAACCATTTTGTCCACTACACATAGTTCTTTCTTCTCATTCCCTAAATTTTCACATGATTCACATTTTTGCACAGAACTTGGTCGTTTTAATGAGTCCTATATAACCCAATCACCTCAATATACTATATTCATTTCAATTAATCATTACCAACCTATACTACTATTAATCACTTGCCTAACACATATGTTCCACAAAACTTTCATTTACCTCAAGGGTTTCACACTACCCCAATTATAACAGTGAGTCCAGTTTTAGCACACATTGGGAAATTACAGCAATAAGACAACTAGAGGAAGATGGGGTGCTCTTGCACAGAACCGAACGTAAAGTTAGAGGAGAGGGTTCTGACTACTAGACTTGTTCAAATAAGTGGGGATATCTTTCTTTCATCTCATTTTCCGCCTCCCACGTGGCTTCCTCAACGCGCTGACTTTGCCACAATACCTTGACTGAATCAAATTCTTTGTTCCTCAATCTACGGACTTGTCTCATAAGAATAGCAACCAGAACCCCCTCATATGATAATTCTTCATTAACCCCAATGGTCTCAACCGACACGATGACTGATGGATCTCCAACCACTTTCTTCAACATGGACACGTGGAACACCGGGTGCACTAACGACAATTCATGGGGTAATTCCAACCTATAATCCATTTTTCCTATCCTTTGAGCAATCCGATATGGCCCGACATACCTTGGGCTTAATTTCCCTTTCTTCCCAAACCACATCACTCCCTTCATGGGAGATACTTTCAAGAATACCCAATCATCAACTTGGAATTCCAATTCTCTTCAACGAACGTCCGCATAGGATTTTTGACGGCTCTGAGCGGTTTTCATCCTCTCCCGAATGACTTTGACTTTTTCCAATGCCTAGTGCACAAGATCTGGCCCTAACAATTCTTCTTCACCAACCTCGAACCACCCAATCGAAGATCTACACCTCCTTCCGTACAATGCCTCAAATTGGGCCATCTGAATACTAGCGTGGAAGCTGTTATTGTAAGCAAATTCGATAAGCGGCAAATGATCATCCAAACTACCCCTAAAATCCAATACACAAGCCCGTAACATATTTTCAAGCGTCTGAATAGTTCCCTCTGCCTGACCATCAGTCTGCGGGTGGAAAGCTGTGCAGAGATTTACATGAGTACCCAAGCCTTGCTGAAATTTCCTCAAAAAATTGGCTGTGAACTGGGCTCCTCGGTCTAAAATAATAAAAACTGGAGTACCATGAAGCCTGAATATTTCCTTGGTATACAACTGAGCGTACTGTTCTGCAGTATTGGTGGACTTGACAGGCAAGAAGTGAGCTGATTTCGTGAGTCGATTCACTATCACCCAAATCGAGTCAAACTTACGCTGAGTGCGAGGTAACCCTACCACTAAATCCATGTTGATCATTTCCCATTTCCACATCAAAATTTCCATAAGCTGAGTCAACCCACCAGGCCTCTGATGCTCGGCCTTCACCTGCTGACAATTCGCATTTAGACACAAAGTCTGCCACACCTCTTTTCATACCACTCCACCAATAGATTTCCCGGAGATCTTGATACATTTTCGTGGAACCTTGGTGCACGGATTACCTGGAATTTTGAGCTTCCGCCATCACCCTCTCCCAAAGATTATCCACATTAGGAACACATAACCTCCCCTGGCACCGCAACACACCATCATTGCTCCCGAGAATAAATGTCGAGATGTTGCTATTCAAAACTGCCTCCTTCAACTGCGCCAATGCTGGATCCATAAACTGGTTTTCCTTGACTTCCGCTACAAGCGATGATTCAGCCCCATTATGCACCATGACTTTTCCCTCGTCTGAGGTCGAGAGACAGACCCCCAGACTAGCAAACTGACAAAGCTCCCAAGCCAACAACCTCTGATCTTCCTCCAAATGAACCAGACTACCTATAGACTTTCGACTGAGAGCGTCGACCACTACATTTGCTTTCCCTGGATGGTACAGAATGTTCATATCATAATCATTAAGCAATTCTAACCATCGCCATTGCCTTAAATTTAACTCCTTCTGCCCGAACAAATATTGGAGACTCTTGTGGTCTGAGAACACGTCCATATGGACCCCATACAAATAATGCCGCCAGATTTTTAATGCAAACACAACTGCCGCGAGTTCTAAATCATGCGTTGGATAATTCTTCTCGTGATTCTTGAGTTGCCTGGAAGCATTGGCTATAACCTTCCCGTGTTGCATCAACACACATCCCAAACCAACCTTTGAAGCATCACAATAAATCACAAATCCCTCCGTGCCTTCTGGCAAAGTTAACACCGGTGCTGAAGTCAATCTTGATTTCAATTCCTGAAAGCTCTTCTCACAAGCATCGGACCATTGGAAATTAGTTTCCTTCTGCGTCAATTTAGTCAATGGGGAGGCGAGGGTAGATAACCCCTCCACAAATCTCCGATAATACCCGGCTAGACCCAAGAAACTGTGAATCTCAGTCAGAGTCGCCGGTCTAGGCCAATCCTTTACTGTTGTGATCTTCTGGGGGTCAACCTTAATCCATTCTCTGGAAACAACATGACCCAAAAATGTGACTGACTCCAACCAAAATTCACATTTTGAAAACTTGGCATACAATTGGTGCTGATGAAGAGTCTGCAGAACTGCCCTGAGGTGATTAGAATGATCCTTCCGACTTCGCCAGTAGACAAGGATGTCATCAATAAAAACCATCACGAAGGAGTCCAAAAATGGTTTGAAAACCCGATTCATAAGATCCATGAAAGCCACTGGAGCATTGGTCAGTCCAAAGGACATTACCAAAAATTCAAAATGGCCATAACGAGTTCTGAAGGCGGTCTTAGGAATATCCTGCTTTCTGACCTTCAACTGTTGATACCCCGACCGTAAATCAATTTTGGAGAAGAACCTCGCACCCTGCAATTGGTCAAACAAATCATCTATCCGAGGCAGTGCGTACTTGTTTTTGATAGTGACTTTGTTGAGCTGCCGATAGTCAATACATATCTGAAGCGACCCATCCTTCTTCCTGACGAAAAGAACTGGAGCGCCCCATGGCGACACACTCGGCCGAATGAACCCCTTCTCTAATAAGTCTTTCAACATCTCCTATCACTCCCTCAACTCTGCTGGCACCATTCTGTACGGTGCAATAGATATTGGCTGCGTATCTGGCAATACATCAATCCCGAAATCAATCTCCCTATCTGGCGGATTCCTTTAAGCTCTTCTGGAAAAAACTTTAAGAAACTCGTTCATGACTGGAATGGATTCGGGGGCAGATACTTCCTAATAGCACCCCTTTTTAATCATCTTCGAGGCCTTAAGGTAGGAAATAAGCCTACCCTTTGGCACCACACCATTCCCTTTCCACTCAATAACTGACTCATTAGGAAACTCTAGTCTCATAATTCTTGTTCGGCAGTCAAGTTTAGCAAAGCACGAGTAAAGCCAATACATCCCCATTATAACATCAAAATCTACCATCCCAAGTTCGATAAGATCGGCCGTGGTATATCGACCACACATAGTGACAACACAATTCCTATAGACTCGTGCGACTGTAATGGAATCACCAACCGGAGTCGACACAGAGAACGGCTCATGAAGTTGTTCGGGTTCTATCCCAAAACTTGAAGCACTAAATGGGGTAACATAGGACAAGGAGGACCCCGAGTCAATAAGAGCAGAACAATCAACGGCTTGGACAGTCAAAATACCAGTAACAACATCTGGGGAAACCTCTGCACTCTGGCGACCACTCAAAGTATAGAACCGGCTGGGCCCACCTCTATCCAGGCCCCACCTCTAACTGCACCATGCCCTTCTGGAGCTGGAGGACGTACTTAAGATCCGGCGACCGAAGAACCGGACGGCTGAGCAAAACCACTACCCATGCCCTGACTGGGCGCACGACAATCCCGCTGAATATGACCTCTCACCCCACACCCGTAGCATATGGGGATATCTAGATAACAAGACTCGATATAGAACCTCCCACACTTAGGTCACAAAGCCTTCCTCTACTGCTGGAACCTCCCTCATGGAGACCGGACTGATGGGGTCCCCTGCTACGCGATCTTGGCCCCCAGTGACTGCTCTGCTGATAACGACGCACTGGTGGCGGTGCACTGGATGAGGACTAAACATAAGACTGGGATGGCCCTGATGGTCCTCTCCCCTGAACTGGTCTCCCTCCCCCAACTGAACTCCTCGAGTGGCCCGCTAATCAGGCCCTGCTGATACTATCCCTTTCCGACCTTATCTTCAATTTTCTAGCCTCCATGGCCTGGGCGAATCCCACTATCTTACCATAATTCATGTCTGAGTGCAAGGCAGCTGTAGCAGCTTCATTCACAACCAAGGGACTGAGGCCCTGAACAAACCGTTGAACTCTGGCATCCATAGTCGATACCAACGGAGGAGCGTACTTGGACAACCTCACGAACTCCATATGGTACTCCCACACACCCATATTACCCTGCTTGAGAACCTCAAACTCAGTAGCACGAGCTGCCATAGTCTCGGCAGGCAAGAAGTGATCCATAAAAGCATCAACGAACTCATCCCATCTCGCCGGAGGACTTTCCTCCCCACGGGAATCCTCCCATATCTCGAACCAGGAATACGCTGCTCCCCTCAACCTGTAAGATGCTAACTCAACCCCCTCTGTCTCTATGGCCTTCATAACCCGAAGCGCCTTGTACATTTCATCTGGAAAGTCCTACGGATCGGCCTTTGGATTAATACCTGAGAACTCTGGAGGGACCAACCGCAAAAACTGGTTGACTCTGAAACCGGCAGAATCTCCCTGTTCGCTAGAGGATGCAGTGGCAGCATGAGATCTTTGGGCCTGAGCGGCCACTAACTGGGTCAACATATGAATAGCTCCCATGAGGTCCCCATCGAAAGTACCAGGACCTGGAGCTGGAACAGGGGAAGGATTAGGAATATCGGCGGGAGGGGTTGTAGCACCCTCTGCCGCAGAAGGAATAGGAACAGGTAGGCCAGATGGATTCAGGGTCCAGGATTCGCTCCCACCCGCACCATCGGGTACAGAAGTTACGACCACACTTGGGGTGTCATTGGCCTCTAGGCCGAGTCGAGCTCTCTTCCTTGGTGCCATTAGTGAAAATTTTAGAACAGAGCACAAGTTAGGCAAGAATATTCTCACTTTCCGCTTCACCGCACGATACAGAGTGACAATAAAAAGGGTGTCTCCTAAATGTCCATGTAGCCCCCAAATTATAGATGTGGTCGACAACACCGATAAGAAGGGCTCTACTAGACACGGCTCCGAGACATCCTAGGACACTTTTAAAACCTTAGTCTCTGATACCAAGTTTTTCACGCCCCAAATTCGAGGGACGCGACCGGCACTCGACCGGGTGACCCCCAATCAAGAGAACCTGGTTTGCCTTTCCCACCCAACGCGTTTCCCCGTGTTTATAACATACATTATTTATGTGGAACAGTGAGACAAGCTCAAAAGTGAGTGATTACCACATTAAGTCTAATTCATGGATATTAGATACGCCACTTTCTTATACGGAACACGATTACAAATACATACAGTCACTACCCAAAATATACATATACACCCACGTAGTGTCTACGGAACCTCTAAGAGTACTAGGAACTTATACAGTATTTGCCGGCAACAAGGCCCTCGCTATACCTTACAATACATAATACACTCAAAAGGAGAAGGCCCGAACTACACATGTCCCCGAGAGGAAATGGAGCTCACCAGTACAGCCGAGAAGGATGAACAAAAGGCACCACTAACGGCGGGCTGAGCAACCTTCTATGGATCCACCTACATCCATATAAAAGATGCAGCGCCCCCGGTAAAAGGGACATTAGTACTGTCAAATAGTACTAGTATGTATAGAAAAACTTTATCCCAAGTACAATCAAGCAATACACACTTAAGGAGCAACATTAGAACCAATCAATAGATGCGCGTAGAAGGACACAACCAAAATCAAACAAGATGCACAATCTCTCCTTTTTCCCTTTCAACATCATCATATTCAAGAGCTTATAGCTTTGCATTTCAGCAGTGATAACGATCATATTTCATCCTTATTACCTCGGCCACCCTTATTACCTCGGCAACCCTTATCACTACAACCCATCATCCTTATTACTTTGTGTGGCGGCGTGCAACCCGATCCCGCGTGACAATTTTAATGCACAACACAATCACAATAAATTTCATCACAAGAATCACCAATTCAATGAATACAAATTCATATCAACGACTCATTTATTTGGGCCCAAGGCATCATAACAGCTATCAAGTAGAAATTTCATGAACACGGTGTTTCCACATTCGCTCAATTCAGTTACATTGTTTCACAATACTCTTTTTCATTACTTTCCACGTATGGCTTTCAAATATTTTAAACATTCACACATTTGAGCACATTATCAATATTCGTTCATTTCCCATCAAGCACCTTTTACAACTTCATACAGCAGAGTAGCATGGAAATCAACGATGAAGAATCAGAGAACAAAGTCTCACGTCTTAACATGTTTGAACAGTCAATTCACATATTTCCAAATAAGGTACACATACCACATACTCGAACCCAACAAGAAGATTCTACGAAGGTTAATGTTAGCCATACATACCTGGGGTTGAAATTCCTTTTCAACTTTTACTCACAAATCACCGGACCGACTAGTAACGTCAATGTAGTTCACGGTTAAACATATTCAACTCAGAATTGGAAATCATGCATACAATTTGAACTCTTTTTAAGCGTTTATCAACTGCTATGTGACTCCCCCCTTAGATTGCCAACCCCTTACTTGTGAACTTTACCCCAACCCGCTTCCTCTTACTAGATTATGGACATCAATGATCATGCATGGGAGCTATAAACTTATATTTTCAAGAATCGATTAATGAGAGTCCCCCTTTTGTTGAAAATCAGAAAACTAACGAAAAGGGTTTGGGGATTCTTACCTGTTAGAATGAAGAAGATGACTGACTTTGAAAATCCAATTGGTAAAGATGAAGCTTTCTCTCTCAAGAACCATCTCTCCCCTCTCTCTAATTTTGTTCAGAAAATGGTTTAACATGAAGAGGAGGGGTGTTTTAATGAACTGGGGTCGGGTTTTAAAAATTAGAAAAATAGGGCCCGACATAAGAATGCGGCCAGGAATGCGATCGCATTCCTGACATGCGGTTCGCAGATCTGACCGCACAATGTCCCTCAAGATGGGCCAAAAACCCAGAACACACTGCCAAGGTATGCTACCAATTTTGCGGTCCGCATACACGTTATGCGATCGCATACTGGACCGCATAGTTGACTTCAAATGGGGCAGCATTCTGCCTAGGTATGCGACCATTATGCGGTCCGCATACACGCTGTGCGATCGCATAACACCTACTTTCTGGAAAATTACATTCTTTAAGTCTCGGGGTACTTTTTACTAAGTTTAGGTCCGTTTTAAAATTTTCCACTATCAAAACAGCTCGGGTACTCATTTGGGCATTATTTTAAGACGATAAAATGTTACGTGTCTTTACACACGCGATCACGATGAACAAAATGCGTTGACATGCATCCCCATAATCCTTTTACGCGAGCACGATCTCCTTCACGCATTTGTGATTCACTGAAAACCAGTAGATGTTTCGAGATGCGCCAAACATTATACGAATTACACCTGAGACCTCGGTAGCACAACCAAACATACCAACAAGTCCTAAAACATCATACGAACATGCTCAAAGCGTCAAATCACATCAAAAAATACTAGAGTCCCAAATCGCACTTCAATTCAAGCCTAAGAAACTTATGAACTTCCAAATTCCAAAACTAGTACCGATTCATACCAAAACAACTCTGATTAACATCAAATTTTGCACAAAAGTCATAATTGACATGACAGACCTATTCCAACTTGCGAAATTGGATTCTGACCCCGATATCAGTAAAGTCAACTCCAGGTCAAACTTTCCAATCTTCCAAACCTTCAACCTTCATACTTTCGCCAATTCTCGTCGAAACGACTTATAGACCTCTAAATAAACATCTGGACACGCTCTTAGGTCCAAAATTATCATACAGAGCTATTGGAATCTCCAAAACTCCATTTGAGAGTCGTCTACACAAATGTCAAACTATGGTCAAATCTTTTAACTTAAATCTCCAACTTAGGGACTGTATCCCATTTCACTCTAGAACTGACTCGAAACCAAAATTGAACACCCCCGCAAGTCATATAATCACAATATAAAATAGAGGAGGCAATAAATATTGGGTCGGGGCTTAAACTCAAAACTACCGATCGTGTCGTTACAGCTTCGCTTGCTTAACACCATAACTAAGAATCTTCTGAGTTAGAATATCCTGAAAAAAGGGCCAATGGTTATAGTGCAAGCAAGAGTGGTGGTTATTTGGCTAAAGGATAAAGGTGTTATTTAAGGGATGGAACAACTAAGACTCCGTCCAATGTAAGAGTATTTGTTAATGTAACATATATTTCTCCAATAATAGGTGAAATACTGTAGCAATAGACATGACAGATTGAGAGGAGAGACGAGTTGACAGGTCAAGACTGCAGACGATAATGCAGTTCTACCCCGTCTCTCGATGCTCAGCTCACTAAGCAACCCCGCTACTGCTGACTAGTCCCGACACCTCAATCTGCACAATTAAGTGTAAATTGTAACATGAATACAACCGACTCAATATACCTAGCAAATATCATAACTAACCTCATCGATAAAAAAGAAGAAATAATTATAAATGATACTAGTTATAACATGTACAGTTTCATAATTCAACAAGTACAAAATACTCATGTGATAAAGTCATAAAGCACATAAAGAATCAACTACGTGTGTGCACAATTACTCATGTAATCTGCTTAGTTAATGATCTAGCACATAAAGATGATATGCAATTGGTATACAAGAACACATGTATATGATGATGGGTATCATATTTCATGCTCCTAGACTAGTGTCAATGACATACTAAAGTGTAGGGTTGTGTAAAGAGTGCTATCACAGCTCAAATCAGCAATTTCATCACATAAATATTAATTATCAATTTCATTCAAGAATTTACCCTCTATATAATGTCAAACATGGATCAAATAGTTCACAAAAAGGTTACAAATATGAGGGACATCACAGCTTAAAGCTTAACAGTCAATACAAGGCATATTATAGCCTAAGCACTATCTTGAGTACGGAAAAATACCTTGGTACTTGCACATGGGTCAAACCCTACACAAGTGCGCACCCATAGCACGTATCAATCACAAATAACTCAGGCAATTAGTGTTTCAACCAAGTTTATGTAAGATACTTACTCAAGCCAACCAAATTAGTACTCTGGGAAGCCCTTCCCTCGTGAATCAACCACTTGATGATCTGAATCTAGTCAAAATAAATTAATACAATAAATAAAAACCATATGAAGTGATTCCAAAAGATAAAGATAAGATTTTTAATTCAAATAAAAAGGTCAACCCAAAAAGTCAACCCCGAGCTCGTACCTCGGAACCCGACAAAATTCACAAATTCTGGACACTCATCAAATTATAAGTCCAACCATACTAAAATCATCAAATTCACCACAGTCGGCCCTCAAATCATCATATCTCATTCTCCTATAACGTAGTACAAAAATTCCCAAAACCCATCTTAGATTCATGAAAATTAGGTGTAATAATCAATGGGTAATTAATATCTAACAACAAAAGTGATTAATCTTCACTTACCTCCTTAATTATGGTAAAAAGTTCTCCAAAAATCACCATTAGCCGAAATCTATAACTCAAAAATAGAGAAAAGTACCAAACCTTTTGATATATGTAGTCTGCCTATCGAAACCGCACCTACGGCCAATAATATTGCAAAAGTGATGTCGCATCTGTGAAAAATCAATCCTAGAAGCCTAAAATCCCCGACCATCCATTTCTATGGATCACACTTAACACCTGCGAAAGCACACATGTGCTTCCTCGTCCGCTTCTGCGGACCTTCCTTCCCAACATAAAGTCCTCACATGCGCAGACCTCATCGCACCTGCGCATCCGCTCTTGTGCTCCATGGTCCGCATTTGCAGGCTGGAAAATGTAGAAATCGCTCGCACATGCGCTCCCAGACAGGCTCTATCTTTAGTCAAACCTGCACACAATTGGCCGCTTCTACGGTATCCCATCAGCGGTCGAGCCCTCACAGATGCGAAAATACTAGAACCTATAAATCATCAGCAACCTCACTCAGTCCACCATTGGTCCAATCTCAACCCGAACCATGCCTGAGGCACCCGAGACCCCAACTAAACGCACCAACAAGTCCTAAAACACAATATGAACATGCTCGAAGCTTCAAATCATATCAAACAACAATAAAATCATGAATAGTACTCCAATTCAAGCCAATGAACTTCAAACTTTTAAAACACATGCCAGATCATATCAAATCAACTCTAAATGACCTCAAAGTTTGTATACAAGCCATACATGACACAAATGACCTACTCCAATTTATGGAACTAAAATCTAAACTAGGTACCAACAAAGTTAACTCTCAGTCAAACCTCTAAACCTTCAAAATGTTCAACTATCTAACTTTCATCAAAAAGAATCAAATAAATCGTCAGGCCTCCAAATCAATATCCAGACATACAATTAAGTCCAAAATCACCATACAAAGTTATTGGAACTATCAAAACACTATTATGGGGTCGTCTACACAAAAGTCAAACTTCGGTCAACACTTTTTACTTAAGCTTTCAACCTTCGGACTAAGTGTTTTAATTCATTCTGAAATCATCTTGGAACAAATCCAAGCACCGACATGTCATATCACCATAAATGAACATAGAAAAGGAAATAAATAGGAGGAGGGAAATACAATACACTAAACAACCGGTCGGTTTGTTACATTCTCCTCCTCTTAAGCAAGTGTTCATCCTCGAACGGGTCTAGAATAATACCTGGAGTCTCAAAAGGTGTGGACAACTGCTCCGCATCTCCTGCTCGTCTCCCATGGGGCCTCCTCAACCGCTTGACCTCTACATTGAACCTTTACTATTGCTATATTTCTTTTATTTAACTTTTGGACATGACGATCCAAAATGGCCACCGATTCCACATCATAAGTCAAATCTCCATCAAAAAATACCATGCTAAAGTCCAAAACTTGTGACGGATCCCAATAACACTTCTGGAGCATCGAAACCTGAAGAACTTGGTGAAATCCGGATGTACTAGGTGGAAAGGCAAGTATGTAGGCCACATCTCAAACAATCTCAATCACCTCAGAAGGGCCAATATATCTAGGACTCAAATTTCCATTCTTCCCGAGTCTCATCACACCCTTTATCGTCAAAACTCTTAGTAGAACCATCTCACTCACCAAATATGCAACACCTCGGACCTTTCGGTCCGCATAACTCTTTTTTTTGGACTGTACTATATGAAGCTGCTCCCTTAAGCTTCTCCATAGAATCAAAAACCAAAAAGTTCCCAACAATATCCCCAAGCTCGAACAGACCAACGGAGAAGAACACCACCTTCTGTATAGGGCCTCATAAGGAGCCATCTGGATACTCGACTGGTAGATGTTGTTGTAGGCTAACTCTGCGAGCGATAGAAACTGATCCCATAAGCCTCCAAAATCCATAACACAAGGACATAACATGTCCTCCAAGATCTTAATGATGCGCTCGGACTGTCCGAGTGTATGAGGATAGAATGTTGTACTCAACTCAACTCGGGTGCCCAATTCTTGTTCATTGCTCTATATAACTACGATATGAACTGTGTGACTCGGTACGAAATAATAGAAATGGGCACGCCATTCAAACGGATAATCTCCCGACTATATAGCTGAGCCAATTGCTCTGAAGAATAGGAAGTCATCATCAGAATAAAGTGTGCAAACTTAGTCAACTGGTCCACAATAACCCAAACTGTGTCATACTTCTTCAAGGTTCGTGGTAAGACTACCACAAAAATCCATAGTGATGCACTCCTACTTCCACTCTGGTATCTCGAATAACTGAATCAACCCTCTCGATTTATGATGCTCATACTTCACCGAGAGATATAAGAAACAATATCTTTCTTCATTCTTCGCCACCAATAGTGTTGTTTCAAGTCATGATACATATTAGTGACACTTGGGTGAATGGAACAGCGCGAGATGTGAGCCTCCTCAATAATAAAATTTCTCAACCCATCAACACTTGGAACACAACGGCCTTGAAGCCGCATATCACCACCCTGACCAATCACCACCTCCTTAGCACCACCCCGTTGCACTGTAACCTTCAACACCAACAAGTGAGGATCGTCAAACTAGTGAGCCTTGATGCGCTCCAACAATGATGGCTGAGCCTCAACACAAGAAAGAATTCAGCTACGTTCCGAAACATCATCTCAAAAACTGAATGGCCAAATCCTGAACATCCATGGCTAGTGGCCACTCTACTACCAGTATATGTGCCAAACTGCCCATATTCTAAGCCTTCCTACTCAATGCATCAGCCACTACATTGACCTTCCCTGAATGATATAATATAGTGTTATCATAGTCTTTCAGCAAATCTAACCATCTCCTTTGCCGCAAATTAAAGTCCTTATACTTTAAGAAGATGGAATGCAGTATAGATAATGCCTCCAAATCTTCAGTGCGTGAATAATGGATTCCAACTCTAAGTCATGTACAGGATGGAATGCGGTACAAATCATGCCTCCAAATCTTTAGTGTGTGAACAATGGCTTCCAAATCTAAGTCATATATAGGGTAATTCTTCTCATAAATGTTAAAATGTTGGGACGTGTAGGCAATCGCCCTACCATGCTGAATAAACACCACACCAAGACCGATAAGCAACACATCACAATACATATGTAAGGTCCCGAACCTGTAGGCGATACTAACAATCGGGTTGTTGTAACGCCCCATAAAACTTCACCTAAAACCCGAGGTTTTGTGGTGCCGAGGTAGATTAACATGATTGAGGATTGTATCGTGATACTGACTTTATGGGTTGTACAGTACGTTAGGGAGTTGAAGGAATCATTTGCATACCATGGAATATCTGTGGTCTGTTATGCAAGTGCAAAACCACTTTGTGGGCCGCAGATCAACTGCATAGTCAAGCAGAACTTGAGCTAATTTTGAGGACCATTATAAGGTCCATTATGCGACCACATGACCATTTTTGCAGCCTTACAAGCCATTGCAGATACAGCATGAGAAAACTCTGGAATAAGGTCATGGGGTCCATTATGCAACCGTAGAACTGATATGTGGACCGCAGATCCATCGCAAAATTGCCTAGTCTTGCCTAGTTTATGGGACCCTTTGTGCGATCCCTTTGTGGGCCGCATACTCTTTTGCGGTCAGGTCTGCAACCGTAGATCCCGCTTTGTAGAGTTTAAGTTTTGGAAAATTTCACCTGATCTCGTTGTTATAAAAACAACTTGGGGTTTATTTTGGTTGGTTATAACTGGTATTTTAGAGAGAGGAAAGTGGTATAGCGTGAGAGGAAGATTCCTAAGCTAATTGTTCATCAATCTTTGATTAAGATATAGAGAATTCATAAGGAAAACTCACAAGATCTTCATCCAAGAGGTATGGTTCCATACCATAGTCTTCAATTTATTGTTTGGCGTAGAAGATGGGTAATAAAGCGTATAATTCATAGGCATGGTGGTGTTATCTGTGCATACATGTACTGAAAGAGCCGCGGGAAAGTTACTGAGCTCAAAAGGGTAGATATTGGGTTGTGGGATGAAAGAATCAATCATAGGTGGACGGTGAAAACAAAATGCACACGTAGTGCTTGATAAAATTCTTAAGGACGCTGAACCTGTGAATACCTTCATAATTGTGGCTCAATTTTATTATGTCTCTAAATAGATCAAAGTTGCTAGGATTTTCGAAATTGTGTATTAATTTAAGGTGAGCTCAAAGCGAAGGTATGTTGTCTAAAATCCTCTTGTAGAATCGAATCCATGATGTCCTCGTAAGTTTTAATTATGATTGGCTCATGCTTTTATGTCTCATGTTCTGAGTTATTCCTTAAAATTTTAACTAATCCGAATAAACTTTGTGTTGAAAGATATATTAAAAAAAAATTCCAAATGCTTTTATCATATTGTGTTATTCTTCGAGATTATATTCGAATGTGACCACGTGTCAAAGTATTATGAATTCACTTATGTCTAAATTGTTAGTTAATATGCCAAATTGGGAAGAAAGGTTAATGTGCCTAAGACTCTTATTTGCTCATATGTGTATTAAAAATTGTGATTAGATATGTCTTCTTGTTCATAATCCATGATGATATTTGAAAATGAAAGGGGTGAACATGAAATAGAAAATACGGCCGACGTGCCAAGAATGATTTTACATTTCTGGCCACTAGTGCCAATGAAATGCAAGATGAGTAAAAGACTATGAATTGATCTGAAATTCTTTTATGAAATAAACATTTGGGAGTATCATTAGTCACCGAGGAAGGGTAGGTTGAAATGACCTAACCCCGAAACTACACGTGTCGGTGTAGGTGTGTATTATGATTATTCCCCTTGTTTGGGATGAGATTGATGTGATGAGATTATTCCCCTTAAATGGGATGAGATGATTGCTAGCAAAGGGTGATGTCGATCTACAGTGCATTGTGATGAGACGGCCTAGCTGGTGGGTTCGAGATCGGACGCCATGTCGGGTGATTATGCTTGAGATGTGATTGATATAATGTTTGATATCTTGGTAGTGATTGTGATTGTGGTTGATGTCGTTGGGTGAGACGGCCTAGACGATCGGGCCGTGATTGGACTTCATGCCAATAATCATGATGATATATCGGTGCTAAAGATCTCCCAACCTAAAATATGAAAATTTACTTTGAAAACTTGTCTTGCTCCTAACTTGATGTCTTGATGTTGTTTGAGGCTCCAACTAAATAAATAATTGTTCTTCCTTGCTTTATTACTCGCTCTATTGAGAGGTTATTTAGTCATTCATAATAGTACTATTCCATATGTACTAACGTCCATTTTTCCAGTGTGGCTGCATTATTAATGGATGCAGGTGGTTCCATAGCCGGTGGATTTGATTAGTGATAGCGGTACACCCTCTTCCTAGCTGACTTGGTGAGCCCCACTTTATTTCGGGGTTGTTTATCTTTTGTTCCTTGTGTATTATGTTTTGATGTATAGCCGGAGACTTGTTGCCGACACTATCACATTACCCTTTTGTATCTATTGGAGGCTTCGGAAACATAGTGTGGGTTGTATATTAGAGTTAGGAAAGTCAAACTAGTAATGTTGTATTTGTACCACTTGTTCCACTTCAAATTATGAAAGTGTACGCATTTTGAGAACTTATAAATGATGTAACTAATGGTAATGAATTGATGTTGCTCACATGATCTTCTCCTGGTATAATTAACGAAATATATCCTCTTTTTATTCATGGGTGAGTTCGGATAGAAGGTATTGCACATGCTTGTTCATCCGGATTATCTCGGTTGAGCGCCGGTCGCGCTCCCCGAGATCATCGTGTGACAAACTTCCATCAAAAAACTGATGAGCAAGCAGAGCGGACTATTCAAACGCTCAATGATATGTTGTGGTCTTGTGTTCTGGACTTCAAGGGTAACTGGGATAATCATTTTCCACTAAAAGAATTTGCCTACAACAACAGTTACCATGCTAGCCTTCAAATGGCACAGTTCGAGGCTTTATATAGTATGAGATGTATATCTCCCATTGGATAGTTTGAGATTGGGAAGCACAGTTGATACGGCCAGACCTCGTGCATCAGGCAATGGAAAAGGTTAGGATCATTGCGGAATGGTTGAAAACTGCTCAGAGCCGCCAGAAGTCCTATTTGAATTTGCATCATAAGGATTTGAGATTCAAATAGGATGATTGAGTATTCTTGAAGATTTCCCCCATTAAGGGTATAATGTGGTTTGGTAAGAAGGGAAGTTGAGTCTGAGGTATGTCAGACCGTACATAATTACTCAGAGGATTGGTCGGGTGGCTTACAAGTTTGAACTACCTCTAGAGATGTCTTTAGTGCACCCGGTGTTTCATGTATCCATGTTGAAGAAGGTGGTTAGAGACCCCTCGCTTGTTGTTCCAGTTGAGTTAGGTTAATGAGGAATTGACTTATGAAGAAATTCCAACTTTCTTCTTGATAGGCAAGTCTGTAAGATGAGAAATTAAGAAATTGCCTCTGTGAAAGTGCTATGGCGAAACCAACAGGTCGAATAGGCCACATGGGAGGACGGGGAAGAAATGAAGAAGAAGTACCCTCATTTGTTTGAATAGATATGTATTTGTGAAGCTATTTTCTATGAAAATGGTATGAGTTTACCTTCTACAAATCCATTAAAGAACATTGTCCATGGTGGCAATTCTTTAACGAACACAATGTCTTCATCTGGAAACTCATCACAAAGCTCACATTTCTCCATAAGAGGGTGATCAACTAGAAAATCGGTGAGTGCTTGTCCTTTCATAGCCTTTTGAGGTGTGTATGTGATATCATATTGGTTAAACAATATGGACCATCTTGCTAGGCCTCCAGAAAGAACAGGTCGAGCCATCACAAACTTCACAGGATCTGCTCGAGAGATGAGTTTGATGGTGTATGCTTCAAAATAATGCCTTAGTTTCTTTATTGCATTAAGTAACGCTAAGCATATTTTCTCAACATGCGTGTAGTTCAACTCAAATCCTATCAAAGTTCGACTGAGATAGTAAAAGGCTTGTTCCTTTCCTTCATTATTCTTTTGAGAAAGTAGTTCCCCAAGTGAGCGTTCTTATGCCGAAATGTAGAGTATCAATGGCTTCCCATGTATTTTTGCCCCTAACACAGGTGGGTTCAGCAAGTATCTTTTGATGTTTTCAAAAGCATTTTGACATGATTGATCCAAATGAAAAGGGATATCCTTCCTCAATAGATGATTGAAAGGTTGACATCATCCGGTTAGATTAGAGACGAACCTCCGAATGAATGCTAAGTTTCCCTATAGACTTCAAACCTCCCTGAAATTCCTTGGCTCGGGAATTTTCTTATTGGCATCAATCTTTGCGGGATCAACTTCAATTCCACGATGACGCACAATGAAGCCAAGAAACATTCCTGAGGTAACTCCAAATGCACACTTGAGTGGATTCATCTTTAGGTTGAATATTCTTAATCTTTCAGAAACAATTAGAAGGTCTTCAAGGTGGTAATGCCTACTCTTTGTCTTCACCACTAAATCATCAACGTAGAATTAAACCCTCTGATGAAGCATGTCATCAAATATGTTTTGCATCCCACGTTGGTAAGGGGCACTAGCATTCTTCAGACCCAAGGGAATCACTTTGTAGTAGTATATCCCTTTTGGAGTTCGAAAGGCAGTACACTCTTCATATTTTGGAGACATTCTCATTAGATGTATCCGGAGGACCCATCCATGAATGACATAGCTTCATGCCCTGTTGCAGTATCAACCACGAGTTCAATAATTGGTAGCGGAATGTCATCTTTCGGACATGCCTTGTTTAAGTCTGGAAAGTCAATACAAACACGTATTTGACCATTATTCTTCTCAACAGGTACAATATTCGATATCCATGATGGATATGTCACCTCACGAATAAATATCGCCTCGATGAGCTTGTTGACTTTGACTTCAATTTGTGGTACTAGCTCGGGTCAAAACGTGTGTTGTGACTGCTTCATATGGCGTGCTCCACTTTGATCCCTACATGATGAATGTCAACCTTATGACTAATACCGAGCATTTCTTTATACGACCAAGCGAACACATCTTTGTACTTGGTTAATAACTTGGAGTATTCCTCCTCCTCCCAAGGCGTAAGAAGCGCACTAATGAAGGTTGGGCGTGGATCTTTTGGAGTGCCTAAATTGAGTTCCTTAAGCTCATCCAGTTGATTGATCGCCATCTTATAGTTAAGGGGGAGCCTCTTGGACTTCATCATCAACGTCAAGGCATGGGCTATCTTCCACGGTGATGTGATAGGATGTTTCCACAAATTCTGACTTTCTCTTCGACTTTCTTGGATGGCCGACATGGCTTCTTTCTCTTTATCTGCTTGTTTACGAGGCTTACAAGTGTGAAAAATGGTTATCCTTTTCACCTTCAATGGGCCATTCGTAGATATTGACTAAATAGACTTCCTATTCATACGTGATGGGAAAGCACTAGAGATTTCTTTGTCAGTAAAAATTTCAAAATGACCCCACTGCTCATGGACTTGCTCCTTATGTTTTGATAGTATCATTCTAGATGGCGACTTCCTTGTGGTTCCTAAGTGACAAAAGACAAAGGTCTTTGAGGTAGTTTAAACTTCCTTTAGACGTTTGGAAGATACATGTTCAGCTTTGTGACTTAGCCTTTCAAATATTGAGACCTGAGGGGTTAAGACTCCAACGCGATCAAACACTGAATCCCATTGTTCTATTTTCTTGTCCTTAACTTCCCCCATCTCCTCTACCGAGGTGTGTTATAATGAAGCTATCTCTTTGCTTCTCTTAGATGAAATTCGAAGAGGCTCCACCAAACTGAATCCCCACCCAAACTTTGGAGTGGCGACATAGTGCCCTTGCTTTCTCAACTTCATTTGGGACTCATTGAGCCCATGTATATTTCCATCACTGACTTTGTCATTTAGTTCTCCTAGTCTTGATGGATTGTATCCCCACCCAAACTTTGGAGTGGCGACATAGTGCCCTTGCTTTCTCAACTTCATTTGGGACTCATTGAGCCCATGTATATTTTCACCAGTGACTTTGTCATTCAGTTCTCCTAGTCTTGATGGATTATAGAAGTCATAACCAGACTTTTCAAGCAAAATGAAGGACTTAGGATCGTAGTGCCCTTTTATTTTATCAGCTTGGGGATTGCCTTTAGTATACTCACAAGTCACGTATGGGGTTTGTGCAACTGGGATAGTCATATGTTCCTTCAAATTTTGGATATCTTTGTGACTCATTTTCTTCTTTGGAGTACATTCCTGTAGAAAATCTTTCCCTTTCTTTCTACGCTCACGCAGAACATAGAGAAAAACTAGATGCTCATAATCAGTCTTTTATGTATGTAACCTTCAGATGATGACAACTTAATGGAGACTTCTCCAGTTCTCTTCTTAGGCAGCTTGGTGGAAGTCCATTGAACCTCATTTTATTCTTCTAACTTGACATCAGCTTTGTCGACTGATGATGGTTTGTCCACACTCGATTCACAAGAATCTAGGTAGAATTTTGCATCTACAAAGTATGACTCCGTCTTAGTGAAAGGATTGATGTCTGTATCTATTTTGACTATCTCTCTGTAACGACCCGGCCGGTCGTTCCGTGAGATTTGCTCCATTTTCCCCGTTTCTGCTTTATTATATGTTTCTTAGACTGTTTATGTTGTGTTGGGTCGGTAGGTTCGTGTTCGGAGTGGTCGTGGTGAGAATTGAGACACTTAGTCTCTTAAATTAGCTTAATAGTTGAAAAAGTCAACTGGGAGTTGACTTAATGGTAAACATCCTTGGAATGTGGATTTTATGGATCAAATAACTATGTTAGGTGATTTGGGACTTAGGACTGTGTTGGGAATGAATATTTGATGTCCGATGTAGAATTAGGCTTGAACTGGCGAAAGTTGGTTTTTGGCGATTTTCGGTCGGCAGTGGAAAATAGGCTATCGGGGTCGAAATGTAATTCAAGAAGTTGGAGAAGGTTCATAATGTCATTATAAATATGTGTACAAAGTTTCAGGTCAATCATATGTGTTTTGGTTGGTTTCGGCATCATTCGCGAAATTTAGAAGTTTCAAAGTTCATAGGCTTGAATTTGATGTAATTTTTGTGTTTTCGTGTTGTTTTTGGTGTTTGTAAGGCTATACTAAGTTTGAATGATGTTACGGGGTGTGTTGGTATTATTGGTTGAGGTACCGGGGGCCTCGGGTGTATTTCGGATTCCCAAACGGGCACTTTTTGGCCTTAAAGAGTCTGCTGTTTTCTGGTGTTTTGGCAGTAGTGATTTCATCACTGCGATCGCGTGGATTCATCTGTGATCGCGTAGAGTAAAGGAGTGGGGCAGGCATTTTGTTCTATACGCTCGCGTGGTTAGGATTGCGATCGCATAGGTTTTACAGGTGAAGCAGTGCGATCGCGTGGGCTTTGGTGTGATCGCATAGAGGTTCTGAGGCGCGTGTGTGGGATGGAGATTTGTTCTATGCGATCGCGTGTATTGGTATGTGATCGCATAGAGTGGGATGGTCTGTGCATCACGAACGCATCCCTGGGTATGCGATCGCACTGAAGGGATTATAAGTGCTGGGCAGAATGTTTTAAATAGCCCATTGTTGTGAAATTTTGTCAATTTTCTCAATTGTTAAGTGGGTTTAGAGCTATTTGAGAAGTTTTGAAGAACAAATCAAAGGGTCCCACTTGGAGGTAAGGTTTTCAACTTTATAACTCGTTTATATATCATTTTCTAAGTAATTAAACCGGAAAATTGTTGGATTTAAACCCAAAATTTGGGGAAGTTAAATGCATGGAATTTGAATTTTCTTTTGAGGAATTGAGTGGGAAATTGTGGTCCAATTTTAGTGCTCTTTGTATTTATAGAATTGTGGGAGGACGAGGTTTCTAGTGATGTAAATGTTATCGAATTCCGAGACATGGGCTCGGGGCTCGGGTTTGGCCGAATTTCAAGAATTGTGTCTAAATTGATAGTTTTCGATTGGGTTTTATTCCTTTTGCATATATTAATAATGTTAAACTAGTTTTGGTTAGATTCTGAGCAATCGATATCCAATTCGAGGGGCAAGATTATCGCAGATTAGTATTGTGGCCCGGTAGAGGTAAGTAATGGCTATAAATCTTGTCCTGAGGGTATGAAACTCCGGACATCATATTTCTCAGTGTTTTTAGAATGGCGCACATGTCGAAGGACGAGTATGTGGTCCGCACTGATTTTTGGATTGGACTTGGTCCTCTCCGCGGAAACTATTGAGTTGCGTATTTTACTCTAAATCATATGTTAAATTGTGTTCTAAAAACTATTGCTATATTTGAGCTATAAGCCATGTTTGGGGACTTGTGCCGACTTGTTTGGACCCGTTAGGGGCTTTTTACTGCTATTTCCTCACTGTTGATTTATGATTTACAATCAGTCATATTGTTCTTAACTGTTTTCAAAACTCAGCCTTATTTACACTATTTTGAGATATAAAATGATGTTTTGGGTCGAGTGCCCATTTTACTGATACGCCCAAGGGGCTTTTGAGTGTTTCTCACTGAGTGAGGTCGAGGGCCTGATTGTGAGGATATGATACGCCACGAGGTGGCTTGATATTAGCGCTTGGGCTGAAGGAGCCCCTCCGGAGTTTGTACATACCCCCAGTGAGCATAGGTACCTACTGAGTAGGAGTGATGAGTGATGAGTGATTAGGAGGCATGAGTGAGAACGAGGTTGCCCGAGGGGCTCATACAGAGTGCATGTGAGGTGCTGAGTGATGTTCTGCCCGAGGGGCGATTTATGTTTCATGTTTTTTCCATAGGGGCTACTTATGATTTATTTCATTTTACACTAAATCCTTCGGCTATTTTTATTTTTAAAATTGTTGGAAAACACGTTTTTCAAAGGATTTTACTGAAGTTGGTTTTAAGGCATGTTGATTTCGTATATCTATGTATCTACGTATTTCATTACTAATGAGTTGGTTTACTCACATTACTCCCTGCACCCCTGTGTGCAGATACAGGAGCTGATACTGAGCGTTAACCATATATTCTGTGCGGTTCCGGAGTTCAGGAAATAAAGGTAGTTGTTCAGCGTCCGCAACATCTCTATTTTCCCTTCTTTTGTTTTTCTGTTATTTTGCCTAGGGGATTTCCATAATTCTATATATACTTTATGAAATGTTTTGAAAATGGTTGGGATTTTGGAAAGAAACCGTAATTATGTGATTATTGGTTAGCCTAGTTCTACGATAGGCTCCATCACGGCCGGTTTAGGTTTTGGGGTCGTGACAAGTTGGTATCATAGCCTAGGTTAGATAGGACTCAACGGTCATGAGCAGGTTTAGTAGAGTCTTGCGAATTGGTACAGAGACGTCTATACTTATCTTCGAGAGGTTGCAGAACCCTTAGGAACAATCTCATTTTCTTGAATTTTGTCGTGCCATTTTGTTGATTATGGAAATCTAAACTTCTGTTGTTTCCTTGTCTCACAGATGGTGAGGACTCGCGCTACCGATCAGGATGATCAGCCACTAGCTAGACCAGCGAGAGGTCGAGGCCGCGGTTGACGCCGTGGTAGAGGTAGGGGCCATCCCGTGTAGCATCCAGGCAGTGCCAGTTGATCCCCCTACTGTTCAGGGTTAAATTCCCTCCACACATACTCCAGCGGGACAAGCTCAGGCACCGGCAGTGCCTATTGTTATTGCAGGTCTTCAGGAGACCTTGGCTCAGATCTTTACTGTGTGTATCACCCTTGCTCAGGCAGTTGACGCTACTTCTTAGGCCGGGGGAGGCAGTCAGACTCTAGTTGGTCGGACACCTGAGCAGGTTACTCGGGGCCAGCAGACACCGGGGGCGGTTCCAGCCCAGCCGGTTGCTCCAGTTCGGGACTTCGTGGTTCCGGCTATGCCACAGGACGAGCAACATAGTCTGGAGAGGTTTAGTAGACTATAGCCTCCGACATTCGGTGGTGCTGAGGGCGAGGACGCCCAGGGTTTTTTAGATAAGTGTTAGAGGATACTACGTACTACTGGGATTTTTGAGACCAGTGGGGTCTCATTCTATAATTTTCAGTTTTCTGGTGCTGCTTTCACTTGGTGGGAGTCTTTTGAGAGGCGTAGGCCTGTTAGTTCAGCACCCCTCACCTGGCAGCAGTTCTCCACTATCTTTTTGGAGAAGTATGTACCCCAGTTACACAGGGAGGAACAGCGCAGGCTTTTTGAGCAGCTACGCCAGGGGGAGCTATCAGTGATGCAGTATGCGATGCTGTTCTCGGAGTTGGCTCGTCATGCTACCTATTTGGTCCCTTCTGATAGGGAGAGGGTAGGAGGTTCGTGGATGGCTTCACTTATCAACTCCGCCTTTCCATGACCCGGGAGAGAGCATCAGATGCTACATTCGAGAAGGTTGTTGATATTGCTCGAGATATTGAGTCGGTTCGCCGCCAGGAGGGGGAGGAGAGGGAGACCAAAAGGCCTCATGGATCGGGCAGTTCTAGTGGTGCTCCTTCCAGGGGGTAGTTTCAGCGTGGTAGAGGCCGTTCATTCAGGCCTCCTCAGTTAGTCCGCCTAGCCTATAGTGGTGAATCTTCGGGGCATGGTCCCCGCGGTTCTCAGCTAGGTCGTTCTTCATTCGCTGCCCTCCCAGCTCAGAGTGCAGCTCGAGCACCACCAGTTCAGAGTTCTTATATGCATGAGTCATCTATTGGCCATTCTGGTGCCAGGGGGTTCTATCAGTCCCCGCCTCCAACTCCAGTGAGTTGTTTTAAGTGTGAAGTTTGGGCACATTTGGAGGCAGTATCTCCGTCGTCCCGCTGGTTCTTCTAAGCAGAGGGGCCAGCCCTCGACTTCAGCTCTAGTTACTTCATCACCCTCCTAGGCAGCCAGGGGTGGTAGTCAGTCAGCTAGAGGTCACCCTAGAGAGGGAGGTCGAGCAGGTGGAGGTCAGGCCCGTATGTATGCATTTCCATCCAGGCCAGATGCTATGGCCTCCGATGCAGTGATCGCATGTATTATCTCAGTCTTTTGCTGAGATTATTTGGCTTTATTTGACCCTGGTTCTACATATTCCTATGTTTCTTCATATTTTGCCCATTTTTTGGATATGCCCCATGAGTCTTTAGTTATGTCTGTTCGTGTGTTGAATCTGGTGGGTGATACTATTATTGTGGACCGTGTGTATCGGTCGTGTGTGATATCTATTTGGGGTCTGGAGACCCGAGTGGACCTACTATTACTCAGCATGGTCAATTTTGATGTGATATTGGCCATGGATTGGTTATCTTTGTGTCATGCTTTTCTTGATTGTCACACTAAGACCGTGAATTTAGCTATGCAAGGATGTCCGAGGGTCTATTGGAGAGGTTCTTCTGAGTATATGCCTAGCAGGGTGATTCCCTACCTGAAGGCTTAGCGCATGGTTGAGAAGGGGTGTTTATCTTATCTGGCTTTTGTGAGGGATATCAGTGGTGAGACTCTCGCTATTGATTCGGTTCCTGTGGTCCGTGATTTTCCGGACGTGTTTCCTGCAGACCTACCGGGCATGCCACCTGACAGGGACATTGATTTTGGTATTGACCTGGTGCCAGGCACCCAGCCTATTTCTATTCCACCTTATCGTATGGCACCAGCGGAGCTAAAGGAATTAAAGGAGCAGCTTCAGGAACTCCTAGATAAGGGGTTCATTTGGCCTAGTGTGCTACCGTGGGGTGCACAAGTGTTGTTTGTAAAGAAGAAGGATGGTTCGATGCGTATGTGCATTGATTATCGGTAGTTGAACAGGGTCACGGTGAAGAACCTGTATCCCTTGCCTCGTATAGATGACTTGTTTGATCAGTTGCAGGGTGCCAGGGTATTTTCCAAGATTGACTTGCGTTCCAGCTATCATTAGTTGAAGATTCGGGGGCCAGACATTCCGGAGATTGATTTCAGGACTAGATATGGTCGTTGTGAGTTTCTGGTTATGTCCTTTGGGCTGAGCAATGACCCCGCAGCCTTTATGCACAGTTTATTTCGGCCTTAATTGGATTATTTCGTCATCGTGTTATGGACAATATCTTGGTGTATTCCCAATCTCGGGAGGATCATGAGCAGCATTTGAGAGTGATGCTTAAGACCTTGAGGGAGAAGAGGTTGTATGCAAAAATTTTGAAGTGTGAGTTCTGGCGCGATTCGATAGTGTTCTTGGGGCACGTGGTGTCTGGTGAGGGTATTCAGGTTGATCCGAAGAAGATAGAGGTTGTGCAAAGCTGGCCTAGACCGTCATCAGCAATTGAGATTTGCAGCTTCCTTGGTTTGGCAAGGTACTATCACCGTTTCGTATAGAGATTTTTCATCTATTGTTGCACCTATGACCAGACTGACCCAGAAGGGTGCTCAGTTCAGGTGGACTGAGGAGTGTGAGGAGAGCTTTCAGAAGCTCATGTCAGCTTTGACTACAGCTCCAGTGTTGATTTTGCCTACGGGTTTAGATTTTTATACAGTTTACTGTGATGCCTCGAGAGTTAGCCTTGGAGCAATTTTTATGCTGGAATGTAGGGTGATTGCCTACGCATCCAGACAGTTGAAAGTGCATGAGGAGAATTATCCAGTGCACGATCTTGAGCTAGCAGTTATTGTGCACAATTTGAAGATTTGGCGTCATTATTTGTATGGAGTGCATTGTGAGATTTTCCTTGATCACCGTAGTTTTCAGCATCTGCTTAAGCAGAAGGATCTGAATTTGCGTCAGAGGAGGCGGTTGGAGCTTCTCAAGGATTATGACCTCATTATTTTATATCATCCGGGTAAGGCCAATGTAGTGGTTGATGCCCTGAGTTGCAGGGTGGAGAGTTTGGGGAGTCTAGCCTACCTTCCAGGAATAGAGCGGCCATTAGCACTTGATGTTCAGGCTTTAGCGGGTCAGTTGGTGAGATTGGATCTATCAGCGCCTCTGCGGGTATTGGCTTGTGTAGCCTCCAGGTCTTCCCTTTATGATCAGATTAGAACATGTCAGTATGATGATCCACACTTGCTCGTTCTTTAGGACAGGGTCCATCACAGTGATTCCAAGGATGTGGTTATCGGTGATGATGTGGTCATGAGGATGCAGGGCCAGATTTGCGTGACCAATATAGATGGACTTCGAGATTTGATTCTAGCTGAGGCTCATAGTTTACGGTATTCCATCCATCCGGGTGCCGCAAAGATGTATCAGGATCTGAGGTAGCATTATTGGCGGAGGCGGATGAAGAGGGATATTGTGGAGTTCATTCTTCGTTGTCTCAATTGTCAGCAGGTCAAGTATGAGCACTAGAGACCAGGTGGACTGCTTAAGAGATTAGATATTCCGGAGTGGAAGTGTGAGTGGATCACCATGGACTTCGTAGTTGGGATCCCACAGTCTTCGAGGAGGTTTAATGCTATATGGGTTATTATGGATCGGCTGACCAAGTCCGCGCACTTCATTCCTATTGGTACTGCTTATTATTCGGAGCGGTAAGATGAGATCTATATAAGGGAGATTATCCGTTTGCATGGGGTTCTGATTTCTATCATTTCTGACAGAGGTACTCGGTTCACATCTCAGTTTTGGAGAGCCGTACAGAGAGAGTTGGGTACTCAGGTTGAGTTGAGCACATCGTTTCATCCTCAGACCGACGGGCAGTCGGAGCCTACTATTCATATTTTGGAGGATATGTTGCGTGCATGTGTCATTGATTTTGGGGGTTTGTGGGACCAGTTTCTGCCACTCGCGGAGTTTGCATATAATAATAGTTTTCAGACGAGTATCTAGATGGCTCCGTATGTGGCTTTATATGGTAGGAGATGCAGATCTCCAGTTGGTTGATTTGAGCCGGGCGAGGCTAGGCTATTGGGCACAGACTTGGTTCAAGATGTGTTCGCTAAGGTGAAGTTAATTCAGGAGCGGCTTCGCACGACGCAGTCTAGGCAGAAGAGTTATGCGGACCAGAAGGTCCGAGATGTGTCTTTCATGGTTGGGGAGAAGGTGTTGCTAAAGGTGTCACCCATGAAGGGTGTTATGATGTTCGGGAAGAGGGGAAAGCTGAGTCCCAGGTTCATTGGGCCATTTAAGGTACCTCAAAGGATTGGGGAGGTAGCTTATAGACTTGCCTTGCCTCCCAGCTTGTCGAGTATTCATCCGGTGTTCCATGTTTTGATGCTCCGAAAGTATGTTGGTGACCCGCCTCATGTTTTGGACTTCAGCACGGTTCAGCTCGAGGGTGATATGTCATATGAGGTAGAGCGAGTGGCTATTTTGGGTCATCAGGTCAGAAAGCTGAGGTCTAAGGATATAGCTTCAGTTAAGGTTGAGTGGAGGGGTCAGCCAGTGGAGGATGCTACCTGGGGGACCAAGCAGGAGATACAGAGCAGACATCCTCACTTATTCGAGAGGACGAACGTTTGTTTAAGAGGGGGAGGATGTAACGACCCGACCGGTCGTTCCGTGAGATTTTCCCCGTTTTCCCTGTTTCTTCTTTAGTATATGTTGCTTAGCCTGTTTATGTTGTGTTGGATCGGTTGGTTCAGGTTCAGAGTGGTCGTGGTGAGAATTGAGACACTTAGTCTATTAAATTAGCTTAATAGTTGAAAAAATCAACTGGGAGTTGACTTATTGGTAAACGACCTCGGAATGCAGATTTTATGCCTCATATAGCTTAGTTAGGTGATTTGGGACTTAGGAGTGTGTTCAGATTGAAGTTTTGATGTCCGGTGTAGAATTAGGCTTGAATTAACGAAGCTTAGTTTTACGCAATTTCTGGTCGGCAGTGGAAAACAAGCTATCGGGGTGGGAATGGAATTTCGGAGGTTGGAGCAGTTTCGTAATGTTTGGATATGTGTGCAAAATTTTAGGTCAATCGGATGTTTTTTGGTTGGTTTCCGCATCATTGGCGAAATTTAGAAGTTTCAAAGTTCATAGGCTTGAATTTGAGGTAATTTTTGTGTTTTCGTCTTGTTTTTGGTGTTTCGAAGGTTCGACTAAGTTTGAATGATGTTATGGGGTGTGTTGGTAGGATTGGTTGAGGTCCCGGGGGCCTCGGGTGTATTTTGGATGCCCAAATGGGCACTTTTTGGCCTTAAGGAGTCTGTTGTTTTGTAGTGTTTTAGCAGCAGTGATTTCTTCACTGCGATCGCGTGGATTCATCTGCGATCGCGTAGAGTAAAAGAGTGGGGAAGGAATTTTGTGATGGGTTTTTAGAACTTCGGCGACAAGGCACCGTTAATATTCTTGCTAATAGAAGATTTGATAATTCTTGGTGGTTATAGCTTATCCACATCGCTTATTTTTTCTCTTGGCCTAGGAAGTGGTAGCCTTAAAACTTCTTGATGTCTTCACTTATTATTAGTGACTAGAGTCCAACCCTCATCGTCTTTGTCTTTGGACTGAGTGTGCAGCTCTAGTGAACCTTCAAGAATTTTCCTTGGAAGATCAACTTCAATGGGCTTGAAGCTTCCAACGTGTAAGAAGGTAGTGCCTGACGCATTCTGCAACCTTGAACACTTCTTTTATTCGAGCGCGATATTTGCATGATTTTCTTTTGCTGTTTCATCCATGTCTAAGATGATTTTTCCTTCACTTACAAGAACCATGATTTTCTCCTTTAGGACGAAGCATTTCTCTGTAGGGTGGCTAATGATGTAGTGAAACTTGAAGTATTTTAGATCGCCAACTTTACCAATTTCCCCAGGCCTTTTAGATTCAGGGATATCAATGACTTTTTTGGCTAGAATTTCATCGAGGATCGTGGGTACGTTTGAACCTGGAAATGGATAATCCTTTTCCTCCAATTCCTTCAAGGTTGGACGATGTTTCTCCTCTTTGGGATATTGACTCGGGGTCTTATCCTTCTTGACCTTTTGCTTAGTCGTGACTTTCACAGAAGTTTCTTTCACCGCCATACATTCTTTAATTTGGTTCTTTGATGCAACATTTTCTTGAACTTCTTCTGATCAGAGAATGGAGATGCCTTTCCATGGTTTTCGATGCTTAACTCCATGTCGTGAGCTCGCGTTGCATGTAAT
Source organism: Nicotiana paniculata (assembly GCA_005239505.1). Classification (NCBI taxonomy): domain Eukaryota; kingdom Viridiplantae; phylum Streptophyta; class Magnoliopsida; order Solanales; family Solanaceae; genus Nicotiana; species Nicotiana paniculata. The sequence goes on from ML317873.1 coordinate 107,211, forward strand.
CCACCATGAGCTCGTCCTTGCTTTTCTTGGTGCCTTTCAACTCTATCATTCTTACAGTTCTTCAGGGACTGTAAAAATGATTATGGAATTCCTTTCAAGTTGCTCCCAACTATCAATGGACTCGGGCTCCAAGTCAATATACCAGTCAAATGCATTCCCTCTTAGCGAATGAAAAAATCGCTTTACCAAAAGATCACCATGCGTTCCAGCATAGCTACAAGTCTCAATAAAGTGGGCAATATGTTGCCTTGGGTTTCCTTTGCTATCAAATTGATGCAGCTTTTGTGGTTGATAATCGTTTGGCATAGTTATACAATCAATCCTCTTAGTATAAGGCTTAGAGAGTGCACTATATAAATGGGGTTTAGGGCATTATTTCACATTTTGGACATAGGGAACTCGGTTTTTGGTGATTTTTTGAGGGTTTTTCAAGAAATTCATAGGGGTAAGTAATTTTTACTTAGATTTGGTTAATGTTCATGAATATATCAATTATTTCATCATTTGATTATTACTTTGAGGTAGAAGTTTGAGGAAAATTGTAGAAACGTCATAAAATGAATTTTGGGATTTGAACATTGAATTGGGGTCGGATTTGAGTGAAACTAGTATGGTTGGACTCGAAATTGAATAGATTGTCGGGTTTTGTGAGTTTTATTGGGTTCCGAGGTGCGGGCCCGGATTTGGATATTGGGCCAGTTTCGGGCTTTGGTTCATGATTTGATCTTTTATGATCGGGATTGTTTCCTTTGGAATTACTTGATGTGTTGAATTGTTGTTGGTCAGTTTCGAGACGTTCGGAGGTCGAAACGCACGAGATGGCATATTTGGAGCATCGCTTGGCTTGCTTAGCATTTGTATTGGCTCGTTCGAGGTAAATAACCCTTCTAAACTTAGTGTTGAGGGTATAAACCCCCACAATACATGTTATGTGATTGGTATTGAGGTGACGAACATGCTAGGTGACGGGCGTGTAGGCGTGCACCATGTGAATTGGGGCACTGTATAGTGGCCCTAGTTTGTTGATAATTGTGTTTTTACCATGCGATTGAGTGATTGAGCTGTCAATCATGCATAATATCATGTTTAGGCGTCATGCTGATGTTATTGGGACCCACAATGGTCATTTCTTGCTGTCATCTCACTGATTTCATTGATATTTTCTGTCGCGCCCCCCTTTTTCTCGCGAAATCGGGGTTTCGACATTCGACAACTCCTTTCCTTTTGGGAAAGGGGATATGACAATTGAAGAGTCGCCACCTAACGGATTTAAGGTGTGTTAGGGAACCTAATGCAAGTAACTCATGAAACCAGTCTACATTACCAGAGATTGGATAAGGGCTTGAAATTACCTTGAGGGGAAGGTGTTAGGCACTCCTCGAGGTCCACAACGGTGGGTCTCGACCAAACTTACTTGGTGAATTACTCATTTAATAGATAAGCAGTCTAAGCACACATATGTATATAAGATAAAGGAAATTTAGTTGGTAAGCAGTCTAAGCACACATATGTATAAAGATAGGGAAGTCCTAAGTTATTAGCCTATAGGATCACATCTTTACAATGCTCGGTAATCCTTACCCAACTAGAGGGGTTACACGTGGCATTAGCGCACAGGTCATCATATCTTTTATTACCTGATTACCCTCCCCTTAGCGATTGTATAAGCAGTTTTAATAAAATGAACTCTAAGCGTGCATTACCTGTCCCTTCCTTGTGGTCCTGGAGGTGTTTAGAACCTCTATTTTTAGGCAGTTCTAGACTCTCCCAAAGTGTTAAGGAAAAATCTAAGCGACAACAAAGAACAAACATGACTGTCAAGTAAGAAAACAATTAAGGGCTCATGTTTACCTCCACAAATAAGAAGGTAATTAGCACGTCTCAAATAGCAAGATTACAGATGTTTCAAAAAAGGTCATAGAACATGATATCTAGGTGAGCATGACAAACAGAGAATGTGCAGCATTATGTTAAGGCGAAGCGGTAAAGACCTAATCAGTTTGCCTACTGATTTTTAAACCTGTTGAAGCTGGGCAATCACAAATAAACAAAGCATAGTTTTACAAATTTTATAAGGCCTTAATTATCTATAAGCTTGCCTAGTCATGGTTCAGGGATACCCTATGAAATGTTGTCTAAAAATGCAAACAAAATTCTGGAAATTGACTAAAGGAAAAAAAATAGTTTGAGTTTTAATACGTCCTATAAACATGCTTGTTTAGGTGTTGATTATCACGAAACACGGCGTCTACATATTTATCATATAACATGGTGTCTAGGCGTTGAAATTGCTTTTAAACATCCTTATAGGAAGGATGATTATTGATTTAGGCGATGTAGTCATGATTTAAAGCGAATACAAACACAATCCTAAAGCAGGATATCTAATGCACACCAAGGATGGACATTTTTATTAAGCAGAATTACAGTGGTAACTTAATAACCTGATTTCTAGGTGATCATGACTGTGCATAAGCAGAATTCCATGACAAATGAGTTAATGAACCTATAACATGTTGCCTAGTATGCCAAGTGGACTTAAAAGCATGGTTTCCGATGCAAATAAACATAGTTTAAACCTAAAGGCATGACTTCTAATGTAAGTAAACATATTATAGACCTAAAGGAAGGATTTCTACCCGTTGTCCCCACAAAAAATCATATAAGAATCCCTCCCCTTTTATTAATTTCCCCAATATCTGCTTAGAAAAGTTATTAGTACAAATCATAAATGAATGAATTACATAATAAATATAAGTTATGTTATGGGGAGCCTCAGATAGGCCCAAAGTGAACCTGGAAATACCAGACCTTCAAAACAGTCCAGGATGCCAAAGTCTCATAGCCAATAGGGTATCCTGGTGTGTCAAAATTCCCTAAGGACCTCAGGGATCCCGGACAATGCTCACACCAAGATCCTTTGAGTAGGGAAATGATTATGTGCAGTGTGGAAAGGTGTGACCCAGTTTTCCAGAGTTCGGGAGAATCTCATGGATTCCTAGGCAGTACACACACCGGAGGGGCAGAACTTAAGTAATCTCAGAGTAGAAGTGAGAGTGCTTGACATAGTTTGGAAGAGCTTAGTAAAAATAGTATAGAGGTAAAAATTTCAGGAGTGAAAAGGTTTTCAGGAATAGAAACAGATCTTAAAAATGTTAAGAGTAAAACAATTTTGGAAACAATTCTGAGAAGAAGAAAGATTCAACAAGCCAATAGGGGATCGTGCTTGAAATTAAAGTGGTAATGGATAATAAACATAGAGACAGAATATGAGAATGGTCATGTTGAAGACAGGGGTATACTAAATAGAGACAGTCATGCCAATTAGGATTAACCAAATACATTAGGAGTCTATGATACTGACATGAGCATATTAGTCAAGGGAAGTAAACAAGAACTCAAGTAAACATGCTGGATAAGTATCACACTAGACAAATAAGACCTAGACATACTGACAACACATTTGAGCAAGAGAGGGTAAGACTCCAACATATTGAGCAAAGCAATAAACAGGAAGACAACCAAATACATAGCGAATTAAACTAGTGTGGAAATAGGCATGGATTTAACAACTATTGAGCACATAGGGTTGAGTTTCAGAATTGAAATAAGAACATACCAGTTAAGGAAGCAAGATACATAAAGTAAGGAAGGTAGAGCTCCACAACCTAGCTTTGGTTTTCAGTCGACTAGACAAGCAGTTAGCACAAGTAGCAGAAAAAGAGAGAAGAGAGATAATTTTGTGTGAGTGTATGTTATTGAACTAATTGTCCGTGTGTTTGAAAGGTAAAATAAGAGTGTATATATAGTACTTTAGGAGTAGAACAAATAAGGTAAAAGAATTAGAAGTCAGTCAATTAAGGGTGATCACAAGGTCACATAATTAGTTAACATAAGGGAGTCCGGAATAGACCCCTTAATTAGGGGGTAATCGATTAACTGTAACAACATGCGTTTAATTAAGGCAAGAAGTCCAAATCATACCAAATAAGGGATCAATAAGCATCCAAAAATTATACGGTCAATTAATTAAGGCAGAGATGAACAATTAAAGTCATAAACAAGGAAACAAATACAATCTATGCACATGAATCTTAACAGTAATCTGCAAAACCTTCACAAGAATCCTGATTTCCGGGAAAGAATTATTCAAATTCCATAAATAGAAATTAAACTAAGTAGGACCTCACAGAAATATAGAACTTAGCCGGATAATCAGGTTCGAACCCTAACAAAGATTAATTATAGTAAACCTACAAAAATACTGGATTTAACGAGGAAGAAGGTTTAAGTCCAAAAGATAGAGTAAATTAATACGACTTGTATCACAGAAATACCCAAAATCGAAACAAGATTGAAGAAATCAATATATCATATAGAATCTACTAGGGTTTGGAAAAATTAGTCAGGATGATGAAAGAACACTTATTAAAACACTGAGAGGTTAGAAATTCTTTGAAGAAAGTCCGGGATAAACCCTAGTTTAGAAATAATGACAAACAATCCAAATTAATTAATTAAAACAAGAGATTTTTTAGGGAAAACATTTAATAATACCCAAATCCTCTGAGAAGAATCGAGAACAATGAACTAGGGTTTTCGGAAGAATAGCAGAGGGGAAGAGAATAGGTCAAGAACCCATAGATCCGTAATAAAAACAGGGGGAGATCCTTACTTACAAACAATAAATGGCCCAAGACAGGCAAATTTCGAACCAGAACCTTTGGGTTTCCTTGAGATCTTCTCAAGGATCCAAGAAATCGAAGCTCCATGGCGTATAGAAGACTAGGGCTGGTCAGAGAAGACATAGAAGCACCATAGAGAGGAGGTTAACGCCGGTGACGGCATTTAGGGTTAGGGTTCATTCGAGAAAGAGTTGAGAGACGAGGGAGATGATGACGTTGGGGTTGGAGGGAATGAAAGGATTAGGGGTTAGGTTTCAGGATTAATTATGGTAAGGGGATTTGTGGAGCATTGATCTAAAAGATCAACGACCACGATCAAACGAGGTATTGGGTCGGGCAGGTATAGGTTTGGGTCTAAGAGGTTTGGGCTATCTTTTAAAGGGATTTGGGCTAATGTTTGAGGGGGTTAAGTCTAAAAATAAAAGGGGTTATTTATTAAATCCCAAATAATTGATAAAAAATAATTAACAAATTACAAAAAATAATTTTCAATCATAGAAATGTTTTAAAATAATTATTCAATATTTTAAAAATTCAATGAGCCATTTTTGGTAAAATAATGCGATAATGTATGCATGGGCTATAATTGCAAAGTTATTACAATTGTAACTCAAAAGATGTAAATATGGCTATTTGTGCGATATTTTAGACCCAATATAAATATAAATAGCAATATAATCCATGAAATTGTTATAAAATCATTTGTGATGAAATTTGTAATGGTTTTATGTAAATAAAATACTACGATAAATTAATTAAAAATCCCTGAAAAATGTAGAAATTATGGAAAAATGTAAATTGATTCCAATGTATAGTTTGAAGACATATATGCATTTAAAAAATATTATAGGAAAATATTGTGTTTCAACAGCTGCCCCTCTTTACCAGGGAAGGATGAAAGAGTTGTCGTAAAAAGGTATGATGGCCAATTTCAACCGAGCGAGATGGTTTGAGAGATGTAGGCTGCACTCTGGTTTTTGAGCTATCTACATATCCCTGATTTTACAGGAATCAGGCCGTGTGTAGTTTTGGATTCAACGGCGGACTATACCAATGAAGTTACCACAAGGAAGGTCACAAGATTTAGGGATAGATGAAGAATGTTTATGGTGAGTGGTCAGGTTTGAGATAATTTTTAGGAACTGGAGCGGGATTTCTCCTGTTTGGATAACGGTTGCTTATCGGGTCACCTGCAAGTAAAGAGATACCCGAGCATATATTTGTACGGAAATTTAAATATGATGCAGATTCCCTTCGGACCATAAGAATTGTCTTCGGACGGTTAGGATGACGTCTTTAGACCATGATGTCCTGGGCCATGAATTGTTTAGTGAGGGATTCGCATGCCATGAAATGATGTTCTCGGGCCATAAAAATGGTGCCTCCGAACCATGACGTCTTTGAATAATGATATGCAACTTTGAGAGATCCTCAGGCCATGGCATGGTGTCTTCTGACTATGAGGATGATGCCTTTAGACTATGACGCCTTTGGACAAGTTGTGATATTTCAGCCCATCTGATGCAATAATTTGATGTCAAGAGCAACAAGACAAGGCTTAGTCTTGTGAAGTTGAGGGCAGAGCTTAGCCTGAAAGAAGAGCAAATAGATAGTGCCGGAGAGACAATGCTTAGTCTTGGCAAATAGAAAGGCAATGATTGTCTTATGCAAATACGAGGTAGAGCTTAGCCTCATGCAAGATTCGGGACAGGGCTTAGTCCCATTCAATTGGAAGGTAGAGGTTAGCCTTATGCAAATATGGAGGCAGGGCTTAATCTCATGCAGATGGAGATAGAGCTTAGTCTGATGCAAAATTCGGGATAGAGCTTAGTCCCATGCAAGATGCGGGACAAGGCTTAGTCCCATGTAGATGAAAGCTGAGCTTAGCCTTATGCAAATGGATGCAGGGCTTAGCCTCATGCGGATGGAGACAAAGCTTAGCCTCATGCAAGATTCGGGACAGGGCTTGGTCCCATGCAAATGAAGGCAGAGCATAGCCTTATGCAAATATGGAGGCAGAGCTTAGCCTCATGCAGATATGGAGACAGAGCTTAGTCTCATGTAGATGAAGATTTCTCATGCAAATGTGGAGGCGGGGCTTAGCCTCATGCATATAGAGACAGAGCTAAGTCTCATGCAGATGGAGACAAAGCTTAGTCTCATGCAAAATTCGGGACATGGCTTAGTCCCATGTAGATGAAGGCAGAGCTTAGCCTTATGCAAATGGAGGCAGGGCTTAGCCACATGCAGATACAGAGACATAGCTTAGTCTCATGCAAATATGGAGGCATGGCTTAGCCTCATGTAGATAGAGACATAGCTTAGTCTCATGCAAGATATGGGACATGGCTTAGTCCCATGAAGATGAAGGCAGAGTTTAGCCTTATGCAAATATGGAGGCAGGGCTTAGCCTCATGCAAGATGCGGTACTGGGCTTAGTCCCATGCAGAATAGAATAAATAGCAGATGCTAGCAGAGTTTTCTTAGTTGGTAGTAGACTTCAATATCGTTGTTGTTATGAATATTGTGACTTTGAAGCATGTATATTCTTTGTTCCTGCATCCAAAGAAAAATTGTGACTTCTGTAAAAGGGGAGGTTGGTTCGCGTCTCCTTCGGCTTGCTTTTCTTGGTCTGGGGATCTTGTTCAAATCATTGGGGTAGCGTTTCGCTAAACATAGTTATTTCGCAAGCAAGCATGCATAGTTTTCAAAGGACATAGTAAAATATTTCAAGAAATTTGTTAGATGAAGTAATGACTGTGACACGATCCGAGACATCGCGACTTCTCTTGCCGTATCCTCAAAATTCTGCCCAGTTAGATGGACAAACATCTCCGACTGTTGTACATGCTGCGAACGGCTCAACTTGCTTCAGAATTTTGAAGGTCCTCCTTAAAATTCTGCCCCAGTTTCCGATTATGGGGGAAATAAGATTTTTATTGAATTGTGACGGAACCCACAAGGCCGCCTACGTATCCCCTCTTAAACGGGAATCAGGTCGAGCATAGTTCAATTTACATCATTTTCAGAAACATAAATAATTACACATAGTATCGCTTGATTGCATCTGAATTGATCGGTTTTGGCCAGACTTCCCTGTCTATTTCTTTGAGTATGAGGGCTCCCCTTGTCAATACTCTGTGAACCATGTAAGGACCTTTCCAGTTGGGAGAGAATTTCCCTTTGGCTTCATCCTGATGTGGGAAGATCTTCTGCAACACCAGCTGCCTTGGTGTGAACTGTCTCGACTTCACTCTTTTGTTGAAGGCTCTGGACATCCTATTCTGATAAAGTTGTCCTGTGACATACCACATTCATCCTTTTTCTGTCTATGAAGGCTAGCTGCTCATAACGGCTCTTTATGCATTCTGCATTACTGAGCTCAGCTTCTTGTATGATCATCAAGGAAGGAATCTTTACTTCGGCGGGAATAACAGCTTGAGTACCATAAACCAAAAAATAGGGCGTTGCCCCGGTTGATGTGAGGAATGTGGTACGGTATCTCAGTAAGGCGAATGGTAGTTTCTCGTGCCACTGTTTGTGATTCTCTACCAATTTCCTCAGGTATTACATCCTGTTATTCTGAATCACTAAACTTTTGTTGCGTTGCCTCATTACATGTCACAATTGTCGGTTCATCGAGATAGTAAATAGTGTGACGACCCAAAGGGTCATCACCTATGTTATTATCATCCCGTACTTCTGAGGCCTTGAAAACCTCATTTGTATTTTCCTCGATTTCAATGCACAGTCCAGGCGCGTAGCCGGACAGCTTAAATATGAAGTTCTGTGAAAAATGCTAAGATTTGATATTAAAATGAATAAATTTGACTTCGGCCAATATTTTGGGTAAACGGACCTGGACCCATGATTGACGGTCCCGGAGGGTCCGTAGGAAAATATGGGACTTGGGCGTATGCCCGGAATCGAATTCCTAGGTCCCAAGTCCGAGAAATGAATTTTTGAGTAAAATTGTTTTCTGAAAATGTTCAAGGAAATTGAAAATGAAGTCTGTTTAGAAACTGATTGTATCGGGGACCCTATTTTGGTTCCAACACTCGGTACATGCCTTATATATGGATTAAGCACTTTCTGTAATGTTTGGTTGAAAACAGATTTCGTTTGACGTGTTTTATGAAATTTGATAGGATTCATGGATTTTGAGGCCTAATTCGATGTGTATGATGTTGTTTTGATGATTTGTTCGCACGGGCAAGTTCGTAGGATATTTTCTGAGTTAACTGTGAAATTTGGTATCATTCCGAGATGTGTAGGTCAGTTCGACACGTTGTTAGCGAAGTTAGAAAAACTTAAAATTCCTAAGTTTGGTTCTTGAGGTTTGGGGGTGTGATTTCGAGTTTTAGTGTTATTTTGAATGTTTCGAAGGCTCGAGCGAGTCCGTATTATGATTTGGGACTCAATTGTATATTTGGATTAGGGCTCGGGTGGGCCCAGGTTCCTTCCGGGCACCTAACGGGGCTAAAAACCAGCAAACATAGCTGCTGGTGCACCTGCTCTGGTGTGACCGCAGGTGCGGTTGCCCAGCATCGCAGGTGCAGAGCATTTCATCGCAGGTGCAATCCTAGACCCCCCATCCCAATTACGCAGGTGCGAGGTTCTCCTCGCAAGTGCGAGACCACAGGTGTTCTCCCTGCCATCGCAGGTACGATCACTGTTCAGGCAGTTAGTTTAAGTACGGGTTTTAAACCCATTTTCCTCATTTCTCACCTTCTTCCTTAGGCTATTTCCACCATTTTAAGAGCTTTCTACCAGGTCTTGTGAGGTAAGTAAATTCCACCCATAAATTTGTTTCATGCATGTATCTTAGCCTTATTAACTACACAAACTAGTGCAAAAATTCAAGAAAAAGGGTAGTAACCTAGAACTTGTGATCACCTTAGAGCTTTCTGTGAATTGGCCATGAAATCAAGTAAAAATCGTATATTTATGATCCTTAGGCTTTGGGTGAGTGTTTCCTTCGAGAGTTTCAATAATCCGAGCGAGTGGGCCCGGGGTCGAATTTTGATAAATTTGAAAGAATGCTAGGAAATGGGTAATTAGGCCATGTAATTGAATCATTGAATCCTTATTTATATACTTGAGTTGGTTATGTTTAGATAATACGATTCTAGAGTGGAATTATAAAGGAAAGGTGGTGTTAGAGGGTTGATTGCTATACTTTAGACCCGAGGTAAGTGTTCGGTCTAACCTTAGCTTGAGGGAATAGGAGTTGAGTATAATTTGCTACTTGCTAATTTTCAAAAATGATGTATAGGCATGGTGACGAGTATCTATACATTGGTGTCTAGCATGACGGTGAGTCCTTAAATGTGAATATTCTGATTTTGTGGTAATTTCCATGCTTAATTGATGATTTCTATATGTTGTGAAGAATATGTGAAGGGAATTGTAATCTTTAAACTCTGTTGGAGCATTGGCTCAGATTGTAACACGAACGAAGAAGGTTTATGAAATAAATGTATCTTTGGAGCATTGGCTCAAGTAATAGAGTAAATTATGAAATGAAGTGAAAGAAAGAGAAAAAGTTACTAAGATAATACCCTTTCCGGGTCATTGTTGCTTGATATTGTCTCCCTTGTTGGGATGTTGAGATTACCGTTATTGTTCCCTTGCCGGGATTTAATTGTTGACATTGTTCCCTTGCCGGGATTTAATTGTTTAATTGATGTTCCCTTGCCGGGATTTCTATTCTATTCTATTTACTCCCTTGCCCCTATTTGTGATTGCTGTTTGGGTGAGGAAGAGTGTTAAAGCACGAAGGGTGATGCCATGCACTGTAAGGAAAAGGTGTTAAAGCTCGAAGGGTGATGCCGTGCATTGTTTGATGTTGTTTCTTTTGCCGGGGTTATTATTTCTATTCTGTTTACTCCCTTGCCCTTGTTTGTGATTGTTGTTTGGGTGAGGAAGTGTGCTAAAGCACGAAGGGTGATGCCGTGCATTGTTTGACATTTTGAGGAAAGAATGTAAAGCACGAAGGGTGATGCCGTGCGGTACGATGTACCATTCCGTACCGATATTCATTGATTATACTGTGAGGAAAGAGAGTAAAAGCACGAAGGGTGATGCCGTGCCATGATTTACATTGACTACATCATACATTGCATAGTGAGGACGAGAGTAAAAGCACGAAGGGTGATGTCGTGCCATGATTTACATTGATTACATTATACATTGCATAGTGAAGACAAGAGTAAAAGCACGAAGGGTGATGCGGTGCATGTTTGTGATTTCTTGTCCTTATTGATATGCTGGCTTTGTTGTTCTTTTCCTTATTGAGATTTCTTATATGAAACTGTTATCTCCCCACTGCATGTTCCCCTTCCTTTATTCATTATTTTCTTCCTATATTTCTTATCCGTTATATATATGTATATATATTTATTTTAACTGCATAGGTTTATTTGATAGTCAGGTTCTAGCCTCGTCACTACTTCGCCGAGGTTAGGCTAGGCTACATGGGGTCGGTTATACTGATGCTACACCTACACTTCTTTATGTTGTGCAGATTACGCAGCCGGACCCGGAGGACATCATTAGTGGGAGTGTCTTCCAGCTCATCATAGAGGCTTCAAGGTTTACCCACTGGCGTTCGTGGGCCTTGGCGTCTCTACCATCTCTTTATCTTCGATTCTGTCTTGTTTTTCCTTTAGTTTCAAAGGCAGACATGTATTTCCTTTCAGACTTGTATTTAGCACTCTTAGACAGTTCATGAGTTTTTGACTCAAGGTTTTGGGAAATTTTGCGTCGTTGTGTTATGATTGTCCTTACTTAGCTCGAGACCGTATTTATTCCGTTGATTAAATTTCGAATTACATAGCTTATTCTGTAAAATTGAGATTATTATGCTAGTTTAGCTATATACATTGGCTTTTCTAGCGGGTTCAACGTTAGACGCCATCACGGCCCGGTGGTGGGATTTCGGGGCGTGACAAATAGTAATGTTGTATAGATAAAGATATGAGAGGGAAGTGGTAATAGTAATCATTAATTCATTAAACGTGTCAAAAAAATGCGGTTTCAATAATTAAAACAACGTTTTAGAATATTGGAAATATTATTTTAAAATAAATGCAAAAATGGAAATGATCATTCTGAAAAAATAAAATAATGTTGTTCAGCATTGCTACACCAGGGCTCGTTGAGCCCTGGATGGTCTGACAGTCCGATTCTTGAGGAAGTATACTCTCTCCACAGCTTGGATTGTAGGGCCTTCCTCTTCCTCAAAAATTACACAGCAATCCATGTCATCGTCTTTCGGGAAGAGGTTCCTCAAGGCAGCCTTTGCTTTTCCTTTGCCTTTTGGTGGACTTGGAGGAGGAGAAGGTGGAGGGCCCATGGATCTAATATGATAAGCTGATGATGCCAGTATGCATGAACCAACCTTTGGGGAATGGGAATAATCAAAAGAAAGAAAGAAAAACAAAAGGTAGCCATGTCAGTAAGAGTTCTGAAAAGAATATTTGCAATATTTAAACACATATTGCGGAATGTAAATTCGCGTCTTATTTTGGGAGCCTCGTTGTGCCTGAGGTAGGCCTAGCGACAAGTTGTTTTGGACAACTTAGATGCCAATAAATGCCTAATTTCATCAATATAAAAAACAGATGAATCCCAAAATGACACTAAGATAATAAAAGATAAGTCACTACTGGCACTTGGCTTTATTACATTTGGAGAAGCAAATAAATCTAACCTACTTGGTCACAGAAGGACCTTCCCCAGGCTTGATCTTTCTAACTCCATTAATCAGGTCCCCCAGTTCGCGCATGCCCAACAACAGGTATACTCTTGCTAGATGTCCTCCCTCGCCTCCTTTAGCATTCTGGCAGTCGGAAGATCTTCCCACCAATCTAGTAGCAGTGGTGGTATACTACGGACCATGCCGAACCTGGGGATCTCATGCCTCATTTTCTGCAAAACAAATAAGGTTAGACCCTTCCCCCACTAGATTCAACTATTTATATATCCATGATTAGCATATTGGCATTTAGTTATCCAAAATTAATGCACAAAACGTGGTTGCATCCATTGGGATTATAGAAACCCCAGTGGACTTTTGGATAAGGTTTGTCTTAAAGGGTTATTATGTGGACACCATATTAACCCGACTAGATTTCACCATGATGCATGTACAATTATAATCATAGTAAGGTTGCTATGGGGGTCTAGACGGGTACCCTCAAGTGGACAACTTAAGAGGGAAAGGCACGGAACCGTCGATTGCACCGCTGATCGACTAGTTTTACCACAAATAAGCCTTTACGAATTTAAAGGGTGATATATAGGAAGAGCGCAACCACTCATAAAGCGTTGCTATAGGATTGATTACGCACGAGCGGGATATGATGTTGAGCATGATTTATTATTTGTATGTTAGGAAAATAATAAATGCAGTATTTAATAATTGAAAGACGTTTAAGAAAGGAAAACAAAGAAATAAGGCAGTTTCTGCAGTTAAGAAAATCATAAATGCTCAAAACGGGCAACTAAATTCACATAAAGGGAAAGGGAAAGGGAAAGGGTGCACATGTCTTAACAAAAGAAGCATGCTTAAGACTACTTTAAAAAAAGCAAGTTTGTTATGGTAAAAGCCTAATGTCCCCATCAGAGTCGCCATGCTGTCGCACTCCCTTTTTTCTCGCGAAATCAGGGTTTCGACATTCGACAACTCCTTTTCTTTTGGAAAAGGGTGTATGGAAATTGAAGAGTCGCCACCTAACGGATTTAAGGTGCGTTAGAGAACCTAATGCAAGTAACTCATGAAACCAGTCTACATTAGGGCTTGAAATTACCTTGAGGGGAAGGTGATAGGCACCCCTCGAGGTCCACAACGGTGGGTCCCCACCAAACTTACTTGGTGAATTAGTCATTTAACAGATAAGCACACTAAGCACACATATGTAAATAAGATAAAGGAAATTCAATTGGTAAGCAATCTAAGCACACATATGTATAAAGATAGGGAAGTCCGAAGTTATTAGCCTATAGGATCACATCTTTACAATGCCCGACAATCCTTCCTCAACTAGAGGTGTTACACGTGGCATTAGAGCACATGTCATCATATCCTTTTACTATCCGATTACCCCCCCCCCCAAGCGGTTTTATAAGCGATTTTAATTAAACGAACTCTAAGCGTGCATTACCCGTCCCTTACTTGTGGGCCCAAAGGTGTTTAGGACCTCTATTTTTAGGCAGTTCTAGACGCTCCTAAAGTGTTAAGGAAAAATCTAAGCGACAACAAAGAACAAACAGGACATTCAAGTAAGACAACAATTAAGGGCTCATGTTTACCTCCACAAATAAGAAGGTAATTAGCACGTCTCAAACAGTAAGATTTCAGATGTTTCAGAAAAGGTCCTAGAACATGATATCTAGTTGAGCATGACAAATAGAGAATGTGCAGCATTATGTTAAGGCGAAGCGGTAAAGACCTAATCAGTTTGCCTACTGATTTTTAAACCTATTGAAGCTGGGCAATCACAAATAAACAAAACATAGTTTTACAAATTTTATAAGGCCTTAATTACCTATAAGCTTGCCTAGTCATGGTTCAGGGATACCCTATGAAACGCTGTCTAAAAATGCAAACAAAATTCTGGAAATTAACTAAAGGAAAACAAATAGTTTGAGTTTTAATACGTCATATAAACATTCTTGTCTAGGTGTTGATTATCACGAAACACGGTGTCTACATATTTATCATATAACATGGTGTCTAGGCGTTGAAATTGCTTTTAAACATTCTTATAGGCAGGACGATTATTGATTTAGGCGATTTAGTCATGATTTAAAGAGAATAGAAACACAATCCTAAAGTAGGATTTCTAATGCACACCAAGGATGGACATTTTTATTAAGCAGAAATACAGTGGTAACTTAATAACCTAATTTCTAGGTGATCATGACTGTGCATAAGCAGAATTCCATGACAAATGAGGTAATGAACCTATAACATGTTGCCTAGTATGCCAAGTGGACTTAAAAGCATGGTTTCTGATGCAAATAAACATAGTTTAAACCTAAAAGCATGACTTCTAATTTAAGTAAACATAGTATAGACCTAAAGGAAGGATTTCTACCCGTTGTCTCCACAAAAAATCATATAAGAATCCCTCCCCTTTTATTAATTTCCCCAATATCTGCTTAGAAAAGTTATTAATACAAATCATAAATGAATGAATTACATAATAAATATAAGCTATGGGGAGCCTGAGATAGGCCCAAAGTGAACCTGGAAATACCAGACCTTCAAAACAGTCCAGGATGCCAAAGTCTCATAGCCAATAGGGTATCCTGGTGTGTCAAAATTCCCTAAGGACCTCAGGGATCCCGGACAATGCTCACACCAAGATCCTTTGAGTAGGGAAGTGATTATGTGCAGTGTGGAAAGGCGTGACCCAGTTTTCCAGATTTCGGGAGAATCTCATGGATTCCTAGGTAGTACACACACTGGAGGGGCAGAACTTAAGTAATCTAAGAGTAGAAGTGAGAGTGCTTGACATAGTTTGGAAGAGCTTAGTAAAAATAGTATAGAAGTAAAAATTTCAGGAGTGAAAAGGTTTTCAGGAATAGAAACAGTTCTTAAAAATGTATAGAGTAAAAAAATTTTGGAAACAATTCTGAGAAGAAGAAAGATTCAACAAGCAACCACACAGTCATAACACTTAAGTGCCCAAATTCAAAACCATTTATTACTTGTTTCTAAGTGAAGGCAAACAAGTTTGCAATCAGGGATCAAGGGATTGGGAACATAGAAGCTTAAGTAAGAAACACATGAACATGGCAAAAGGGGAAGCACATTGACCAACCAGTACACAGAAAAAATAGGAACTGACTGGCAACCAGAACATAATATCTATTGCTTCAAAGTATTAGCAAGGGGATCGCGCTTGAAATTAAAGTGGTAATGGATAATAAACATAGAGACAGAATATGAGAATGGTCATGTTGAAGACAAGGGTATACTACATAGAGCCAGTCATGCCAATTAGGATTAACCAAATACATTAGGAGTCTATGATACTGACATGAGCATACTAGTCAAGGGAAGTAAATAAGAACTCAAGTAAACATGCTGGCTAAGTATCACACAAGACAAATGAAACCTATACATGCTGACAACACATTTGAGCAAGAGAGGGTAAGATTCCAACATATTGAGCAAAGCAGTAAACAGGAAGACAACCAAATACATAGCCAATTAAACTAGTGTGGAAATATACATGGATTTAACAACTATTGAGCACATAGGGTTGAATTTCAGAATTGAAATAAGAACATACCAGTTAAGGAAGCAAGATACAAAAAATAAGGAAGGCAGAGCTCCACAACCTAGCCTTGGTTTTCAGCCGACTAGACAAGCAGTTAGCACAAGTAGCAGAAAAAGAGAGAAGAGAGATAATTTTGTGTGAGTGTATGTTCTTGAACTAATTGTCCGTGTGTTTGAAAGGTAAAATAAGAGTGTGTATATAGCACTTTAGGAGTAGAACAAATAAGGTAAAAGAATCAGAAGTCAGTCAATTAAGGGTGATCACAAGGTCACAAAATTAGTTAACATAAGGGAGTCCGGAATAGACCCCTTAATTAGGGGGTAATCGATTAACTGTAACAATATGGGTTTAATTAAGGCAAGAAGTCCAAATCATACCAAATAAGGGATCAATAAGCATCCCAAAATTATACGGTCAATTAATTAAGGCAGAGATGACCAATTAAAGTCCTAAACAAGGAAACAAATACAATCTATGTACACGAATCATAACAGTAATCCGCAAAACCTTCACAAGAATCCAGATTTCCGGGAAAAAATTACTCAAATTCCATAAATAGAAATTAAACTAAGTAGGGCCTCACAGAAATATAGTACTTAGCCGGATAATCAGGTTCGAACCCTAACAGAGATTAATTAGGGAAAACCTACAAAAATACTAGATTTAACAAGGAAGAAGGTTTAAGTCAAAAAGATAGAGTAAATTAATACGACTTGTATCACAGAAATACCCAAAATCGAAGCAAGATTGAAGAAATCAATATATCATATAGAATGAACTAGGGTTTGGAAAAATTAGTCATGGTGATGAAAGAACACTTATTAAAACACTGAGAGGTTCGAAATTCTTTGACGAAAGTCCGGGATAAACCCTAGTTTAGAAAGAATGACAAAAAATCAAAATTAATTAATTAAAACAAGAGATTTTTTAGGGAAAAAATTTAATAATACCCAAATCCTCTGAGAAGAATCGAGAACAATGAACTAGGGTTTTCAGAAGAATAGCAGAGGGGAAGAGAGTAGGTCAAGAACTCATAGATCCGTAATAAAAATAGGGGGAGATCCTTACTTACAAACAATAAATGGCCCAAGACAGGCAAATTTCGAACCAGAACCTTTGGGTTTCCTTGAGATCTTCTCAAGGATCCAAGAAATCGAAGAGCCAAGGCGTATAGAAGACCAGGGCTGGTCTGAGAACACATAGAAGCACCATAGAGAGGAGGTTAACGCCGGTGACGACGTTTAGGGTTAGGGTTCGGTCGATAAAGAGTTGAGAGACGAGTGAGATGATGACGACGTTGTTGGAGGGAATGAAAGGATTAGGGGTTAGGTTTCAGGATTAATTATGGTAAGGGGATTTGTGGACCATTGATCTAAAAGATCAACGGCCACGATCAAACGAGGTATTGGGTCGGGCAGGTATAGGATTGGGTCTAAGAGGTTTGGGCTATCTTTTAAAGGGATTTGGGCTAAAAATAAAAGCGTTTATTTATTAAATACCCAAATAATTGATAAAAAATAATTTATAAAAAAATTAACAAATTACAAAAAATAAACTTCATGCATAGAAATATTTTAAAATAATTATTCAATATTTTAATAATACAATGATCCATTTTCAGGTAAAATAATGTGATAATGTATGCATGAGCAATAATTGCAAATTTATTGCAATTGAAACCCAAAAGATGTAAATGTGGTTATTTGTGAGATTTTAGACTTAATATAAATATAAATAGTAATATTAAGCCATGAAATTGTTATAAAGTCATTTGTGATGCAATTTTTAATGGTTTTACGTAAATAACATACTAGGTTAAATAATTAAAAATCCCTGAAAAATGCAAAAATTATGGAAAAATATCAATTGATGCCAATGCATAGTTTTGAAGGCATATATGTATTTAAAAAATATTATAGGGAAAAATTGGGTATCAACATTTTGTACTCACTCATATTCATGCATTCATATTGTATCTCAGTCTCAATTGTTGTTGTTAATACATCATATTATTGTTGTCGGGCTAGTTTCATGACATTTTGAGCCCGTGAGGGAGACTGGAGAGAGTGATAAATGAATGAGGCCGAGGGCTTGAGTGAGAGTGGAATTATGGGCCGGGCTGCACGCTGCAACATATTATATTAAACATTATGGGTCGGGCTGCACGCCGCATCAGTATTGGATCGGGCTGCATGTCGCATCAATATTAAGCGTGGGTGAAGGAGACCCTCCGGAGTTTGTACACCCCCAGGGAGCACAGTCGACTATATATATATATATATGGATCGGTTTGCACGTCGCAACAGTTATTACACATCGCTGAGTGATTTAGTGTGTATAGTATTGAGCTTTGTAAGAGAGGATGCGAGGCAATGAGATTGAGTACTCTGAGAGTGTGAGTACATGTTTCATCTCTTAAATACATGGAATTTACATGCATACATGACATACATGCATAGATATGTATTTTTCCTCATGCTATATAGTACCACGTCATTCATGACTTATTATACACATTGATATGTGGGTATGGAGAGGCACTTTTATACTTGTTATTTAGAAAGAAAATGAAACATTTTATTTATTATGTAAAGGATATTTGGAAAACCACAATTTTCGAACTTACTCATACTTTTGGCATTTTCGGTAAGAGATATGGGATTTTCCTTCAGTCAGATAATTGAAAAACATGACCATTTCTTTGAACTGTGAACGAGCTGAGTATTTTACTTTTGAGATATCTCTTTTATACTTGCATTTATGTTGTTATGAACTATTGTGGAAATATTGGTATTGGACCCGACCTTGTGTTAGCTCGTCACTGCTTTCAACCTAAAGTTAGATTTGTTACTTACTCAGTACATGGGGTCGGTTGTACTGATACCATACTTATGCACATTGCGTGCAGATGTTGGTTTTTGTTGTCTCTGTGCTCGATGGTTGCGGGACTTGAATATGTACCGACGTCCCTATTGTAGCTGCCTCCTTTGTTTGGGGTAGCCTTAACTTATAAAAATCAGTTTATGAACTTTTCAAACAGACTGTGTATTTTTTTTCATTGTTTCCTTGTAAACTTTATTCGTCTAAGACCATGATTTGTACTACCAGTCCTTCAGATGTATATAGAATTCGGTAAATTTATTTTGTTTAATTGACTTAATAAGATTATTGAACTTGGATAATTATTAGTTGTCTTACCTAGCTGATTCGGTTAGGTGCCATCACGACTAGAGGGTTTGGGTCGTGACAAGTTGGTATCAGAGCCCTAGGTTCATAGGTTCTATAATTCATGAGCAAGTGTCTTGTAGAGTATTGCATATCAGTACGGTGATGTCCATACCTATCTTCGAGAGGTTACGAGACAATTAGGGTATATTCCGTCTTTCTTTCCTTATCGTGCGGCATTGATTCAACTTAAAGCGTAACTTTTGAATTCCTTCCACGCATTCGTGTGCGCACATGAGCGCTCGGTATCAACTGTGCATCAACGGCTTGTGATTTCCGTGATTGAGGTGCGAGATGTGATTTTGGCATGTCGACGACATGCCAGTCTGGAGGACTTGAGGCTGGGTTTTGTTTGTTGCTTGAGTGCTGAGATTTTGATTTTGTGAGCACGTGCATTTGGGACTTATGTGTCCGTTTGTGTCCTTATTGGTGAGATTTTGTGGCAGGATGACTATGTGGCATGTATGATTTGATGGTGAGATGTGTTTAGATTGTTTGAATGTGACAAGAAGAGTTTGCTGGAGAGGTAGCAAGGATTATTTGGTGTTTGACTTATGTCTTGAGTTAACATATGGCCTCGAGCTATGGGTATGTTGAAGGACCTCTCATGTAGTTTATTCGAGGAGTGAAGTAGATTTCATGTTGTGAGATGAGTTTAGACTCAAGAAGATTGAGTAATTGCGTAATGTTTATGACTGTAGAAGGGTATAGAGAGAGGTCAGCTTGAAACGAAGCAGATGGGTTATCTCCTACGGGGTGTCCTGAGGTTGTGTGGTCCCTATGTCCCTATTGGATTGCTTGTGAGAGTGGGCTTGGTTGTTACAAGGGTGAATGCGAGATTTGCATATGATTTGAAATACTAGATGGGTTGTATTGCATGTTCTTAGCAAGGATTTAGTTGAATCTCTCCCTGGTATTATGACAGTAGTGGAGTATGGGCATTGTGAGTTTTTGTATGTTTTGGTCTATCGCTTGGAGCCAAGTGGGGGAGCCTTCTATTAATAAGTTGATTTCACAGTTATGTGATGTATTTATTTCAATTTGAGGGATACTGGTGAATCAATTTATGGCTCACAGAGGTTGAGATCGTAGATGACTCGAGTAAAGGAAATTGTGGATAAGGGTTGTGTTATGCTTTATGGGCATACGAGAAACATTGGATGACTTAGTTATTATTTGTAAAGGACGTAGCGTGCATGGAGTAGGGGATTTCTCGGTTGTTGTTGTGCTAATGGTGCACAGGTCATTCGATTCGTTTGATCAGTTTAAATTGAAATCTGAGCAGAGTGGAAGACTCTCAAGAATGATTCTAATGGATGCAAGATCTGAATATGGCAACTGAGAATTTTGCGGATTTGTACATGGCTAGAATCAGAGAGTTGCACTGGATGGTGTCGAGACTTACAGTATTTCTATATCATTATGGATTCTACATTCAGTATTAGGAAGGTAAGATGAACTGCTTAAATTCGCAGAAGGTCTCTTCAGAGCAGGTATCTCGGTTGTGGTACTTTTTGGGGTGCTTAAGAAGGAATACAACGATTTATGAGCCTTAGGGCGGTGTGTTTTTATGCTAAATTTGTGGGACAAGTTTTGGGTAAGGATAGTAGTGTACTAGCAAGGAAAAATATTAATTTGAAGGTAATTCAGAAGAGGCCTAGAGAATTAGGACAACTTGGAAGTAGGTTGGATCGGCATGGTGATGGATATGAACGGTTCTTTGGGTGCTTATAATGTGGTGGGTTTCTACAGGTGTTTCGTGGCAATTCTCTTGGGTTCTTATGGCTCGCGTAGCTTGGTTGAGTTAGAAGGAGTCAGTCCTGATGGTTTTTTGCAAATGGTGTGCGGAGAGTTCTTGATGGTTTCTACCACGGTTAAAGATGTATATTTCCTACAGGCGCGAGGAGCAGGTGATGTATAGTGATTTCCTCCTGGATGGGATCAAATGGAAAGTTCTTAGCTAATTAAGTATGCAGTTGCTTGTGACTCATAGTGGATTATGAAGTTCTTGTATCTATCATAGGATGGCATGGTATATGCGGTGTGTTGTGTAGGATCGAGATTTGGCATGTGCAAGGTCATAGTTCAGTTAGAAAGGAAGGTCATAGATTCTTAGGCAGCGTGGACGCTTTTAGATGAATAGGTATATGCATTACTATTTGGTATGGCTTGAGGAGGGTATACATTTCAGAAGGGGAAATGTGTTTGATTTATGGATACATCATTGGTATTGCGACATTCTCTTTTTTGATCAACTAGTGGTGATCGAATTGTTGCTTTGTGGCACAGAAGAATTATACCTCGAGGTATGATCGTGTAATGGAGAAGTGTTAGACATTCAGGTGGTGGAGTTGAGATCAAATATGGTGATACCTGTGTTCTATGAATTTGGAGATTGGGAGTTCTCAGGAGCAGATTGTTTCATAATTGCGAGTTGTGAGGTTGTAGCCGAAGCTAGATAAGTGAAAATGTGTGTTGTGACTCAGTTATTGTCGACTTTCGAAGGGTTATTAATCTATTTTTGGTTGACAGAGTCGATTTAGGGGTCCATTGGTAGGCCCACTTAGGGATGTGTATTCTACACCGAGTCGGATTGGTTGGCTCCAAA
Organism: Nicotiana paniculata; assembly: GCA_005239505.1. Classification (NCBI taxonomy): domain Eukaryota; kingdom Viridiplantae; phylum Streptophyta; class Magnoliopsida; order Solanales; family Solanaceae; genus Nicotiana; species Nicotiana paniculata. The sequence continues at coordinate 129,023 of ML317873.1, forward strand.
CTGCTATCGCTGAGGGATGTGTCATCTGGTTGCTGTTGAGCTTATTTGTGTTCTGAAATGATTTAGGAGTTACTCTTCCATGCTTCGAGGAGCTGTGATTGGTTGGTTTTGGGCACACATGGTGCGGTTCTATGGTGGTCTTACAGCAGGATTTGAGTGAGATGAATAATTAGGTATTGCGTGATTGAGGGCATGTCGGTTATGTCCTTTCGGGTTTTATGTGGCATTGTATCCTCTAATTCTTTGTGGTTATGGTAATGTACTTTGAGTACTGGATATCAAATTTCACGTGGTTATTGATTTTGAGCAAGGCAGAACGAGGTATATAATATGGACCAACGTTTGGATGGGGTCAATTGCAATGAAGTTATGTTGAGAGATGATCCCTTATATTAGATTCGTGAGTTTTTGTTCTACGGTGTGTGATGGGTTCTTAGCATTGGGTTCTAAGGTGTGTGATCGGGCTACACGCCGCAATAGTTATTATACATCGCTGAGTGATTTAGTGTGCTAAGTATTGATCTTAGTAAGAGAGGATGCGAGGCAATGAGATTGAGTACTCTGAGAGTGTGAGTACATGTTTCATCTCTATAATACATGGAATTTACATGCATACATGACATACATGCATAGAGATGCATTTTTCCTCATACTATATAGTATCACGTCATTCATGACTTATTATACACATTGATATGGTGATATGAAGAGGCACATGTATACTTGTTATTTTGAAAGAAAATGAAATATTTTATTTATTGTGGAAAGGATATTTGAAAAATTACAGTTTTCGAACTTACTCGTACTTTTGGTATTTTCTGTAAGAGATCTAGGATTTTCCTTCACTGAGATAATTGAAAAGCATGACCATTTCCTGGAATTGTGAACGAGCTGAGTATTTTACTTTTGAGATATCTCTTTTATACTTGCATTTATGTTATTATGAACTGTTGTGGAAAGATTGGTATTGGACCCGACCCTATGTTAGCTCGTCACTGCTTTCAACCTAAGGTTAGTTTGTTACTTACTCAGTACATGGGGTCGATTGTACTGATACCATACTTCTGCACATTGCGTGCATATGTCGGTTGTTGTTGTCGTTGTGCTCGACGGGTTGCGGGACTTGAAGATGTACCGACGTCCCTGTTGTAGCTACCTCATTTGTTCGGGGTAGCCTTAGCTTATAAAATTCTGTTTATGTACGTTTCAAACAGACTATGTATTTGTTTCATTGTTGCTTTGTAAACTCCATTCGTGTAAGTTCATGATTTGTACTACCAGTCCTTGAGATGTATATAGAATTCAATAAATTTATTTTCTTTAATTGACTTAATAAGATTGTTGAAAATGAATAATTATTAGTTGGCTTACCTAGCGGTTTGGGTTAGGTGTCATCACGACTAGCGGGTTTTGGGTCATGACGTTAATATGGCTGACTTATTCACCAAATCTTTGTCGACGTCAACCTTCATGAAGCTAGTGCACAAAACTGGGATGTGAAGACTCCAGGATATAAATTGGTGCTCTCATCAGGGGGAGTTAATACGTGTTGTACTCTTTTTCCCTTACAAGATTTGATTCCAGTGGATTTTCCTTGTAAGGTTTTTAACAAGGCAACCAAAAGGCGTATTTCTAAACATGTGTGCTCTTTTTTCTTTACTATAATTTTTTTTTCATTGGATTTTATTTTAGTTAAGATTTTAACGAGGCACATTACTTATTGAGTAGACATTCAAGGAGCAGCATTATGAATAGAATAGTAATTAGTGTGAATAGAAATTTTTACTTTGTGACTAAGTCTTTTTTCCCCTGTAAATAAAGGGGTCTACCCAATTATAAATTATCCCAAATCAATAAAAGTTTTCTCTCTACTTTTCTATGTAATACTTTTCTTCTCCTTTTATTGTTTCATAACAAATATAAAATAATGCACCCAACGGCAATAAAAGATCTTGGTGCTTTGATTAAAAGGTGGTAGGCTTTAGGCTAAGCCATGGAGGAGTCGAGTTTGAATCCTACTAAAATATATTTTTGTTGATAGGTGAGCAACAGGCCCATTGAATCCTGGGTCTGTTACCCTTGGATATATACTTAATTATCCGGAATTTTAGTTGGTGGTTCTTGAAATCGACTAACATTATTTGATCATCAATTAATTATATATGCTCCTTTCCTCATTCCAAAAAAAAAAAAAAGAGAGGCAGAAAGGGTGAAAGCCCAAATTGATTTCATTTGGAAAGTATTTTGAATATATGAAACAATAAGATAGACGAGAAATGCAAGATTGATCACATCTTAATTGACTTAGGGAAGAATGAGCAGTTCCCTCTTTCAAGTTTCCTAGGCAAAAGAGTGAACAAAGGTAGAAACAATCCAGTGAGCGAATCATGCTACTTTTGACTCAATACATACTTCTGTTTATCCTAAAATTCAAGTTACAATTAAATTTTTATTGTGATTTTAAGGATACGTAATCTAACACAATACAAATCGATAAACAATGACTTAAATGAATAAAATGAGCAATAAAGTGAAGCAAAACAGTATGCTAGCAGCGCGTTCGACCTCGATTCGAGATGGTCCCGAGATTCGATAATAAGAACAATGAAAAACAATAGTGAACAATAAGAGAAATAGAGCAGCATATGTATTTTTTATCAGTGAATGATGATCCTACAAATGAATGGGATCCCATTTTATATAGTAAATGAACCCTAAATAAGGTACAATTCTAATAACTGAAATAAATCTCATGATTGGTGTCGATAACCGCCTGATTCGATCTGCCCTGTTATTTCCGCCGTGATCTCCGATCAGTCGCTAATATCTCGACATTTCGTTATTATGCCTCACTCGAGGTCGGTCATGCTCTGTCTCGATCATCAACGAGCACTTCGATCTTCACCCTCATACTCTGTCTCTGAGTTCAAGCCCGGTCCAATACGAGCTTACTTTCGATACAGCTCCTCGTGCCTATGAAATCGGACAAGCCCGATTTCGACCTTATACAATTTCTTAACACTCAGAAGAATTATGTGCCTCTGTAGTAGCTTGCACCGAAATGCATCTATACCTTACGGATGCTATATTAGTTATGTCACCTGCCTGATCAAGGTTTTTATCCGAATTAGTGTCTTAGGCATACAAATAAAATTATGTGGTAAACCATTGGCGTAGAATTGATCATTTGGATATATCACATTCAAATCTCAATTAACATGAGTTGATGACCTCTAGAAAATGGGCATGAGAGAGAGAGATGGACCCACTCAATAAGAAGTAAAACAAAATAAATAAACAAAAATTAGCTGGAAAATATAAAACTTGATCACTAGGCATTTCATGATGTGTCACTAGTACACTCTATTTTGAAGATAAACACAAGAAGAAGACGCATAGGCAAGTTAGTCTAAATAAAATGAAAGTAGTGCAACAAGTTATACATAGCCTGAGAAACTCCCAAGTTACCCTTGTCGTCTTCGTTTATTTGTTTGTGATTTAGGTCCACTGTCGCAGGCTTAATGCGCCAACACTGATCACTTGCTCTTCAACGTCATACATACTCCGGCGCCTTCCCGAGATTCATAGGAAGGACGACGTAAATCTAAGTAATTGATGTCAGTGTAGTTACTATTCACTAACTGAGATCCCTTCTATACGCTATACGACATTGTCAGTGCCGTACAGGAAAATCAGTATAAACAACAATTGTGAGAACAAAAATGAGAATTGAGAATGAAAAAAAAAATTGATTGCACTAATAAAAGCTATTACATAAAAGCAACACGGTGTTGAGGGGGAGAGATACCAGTATAGAGAATTGTTTGTTTGCTAAAAAAATTGATTGCTTGATTCCCCCCTAATAGAGCTTAAAAGAATAAACCAACGTTACAAGACTTGACTTATGTAAGGACCTGGCCGGTCGTTTCGAGAGTCATAGCCCCGTTTCCCATTTCTATTTCTTTTTGTGTTCTTTAGCTATATTACGATATGTCGGGTTAGTTGGTTCCGGTCCGGAGTGGTATCAGAGTGGAATGAGACACTTAGTCTCCTATTTAGAAGCTTAAGTTGAAAAAGTCAACCGGATGTTGATTTATGTGTAAACGATATCGGATTTAAATTTTTATGGTTTGGTTAGCTTCGTTAGGTGATTTTGGACTTAGGAGCGCATCCGGACGGTGATTTGGAGATCCGTGATAGAATTAGGCTTGAATTGGCGAAAGTTCAAAATATTGGCAATTTTGGTCGGCAGTGGAAAATTTGATATCGGGGTCGGAATAGATTTCTGGAAGTTGGACTAGGTTCATAGTGTCATTTATGACGTGTGTGTAAAATTTGAGGTCATTCAAACGTGGTTTGATAGTTTTCGACGCCGTTTGCAGAATGTGGAAGTTTAGAAGTTCTTAGGCTTAAATCCGACGGTAAATTAGTGTTTTGATGTTGTTTTGCGTGGTTGGATGGTGCAGATAAGTTTGTAAGGGGTTATATGACTCCTTGGTATGGTTGGTTGAGGTCCCGAGGGCCTGGGGTGTGTTTCGAGACGTTAATGAATCAAGTTTGGAATTTGGAGAATGGCTGAAGTTTGGTGTTACTGGTGTATTGCACCTACGAGGGTGTCACCGCAGGTGCGAGGCTGCAGGTGCGCATGGGATTTCGCATGTGCGGAAAGTGCTGAGGTAGGATGGGTCCACAAGTGCGTAGAATAGATCGCATCCGCGAGCCCGCAGGTGCTAGTCCTGGGGCGGAGATGCGGAAGAGATGAGTCGAGCCAATTCCGCAGAAGCGGCAGAAATGCGCAAGTGCAGAACCTGGGGGGGCAAGTGCGGAATGAAGGCCTTTAGTGGTTTCCGCAAGTGCGGATGTTTTTTCCCAGATGCAGCATCGCAGGTGCACATATTTAGCCTCAGGTGCGAAATGCCTGGACAGAAATTATAAAAAGGAGACTTCGCAAATTTTTGTTCCTTTCCACCATTTTCAAGTCAGTTTTGGAGCTTTTGGATTGATTTTGAAGGGAGATTCAAGGATTTTCAATGAGGTAAATTGCTTGAGCTCTAATACTCCTATATATGGTGTTTTCCATTGTTTTATTAATTAAATAGTTGAAATTAGGGATGAAAATGAGGGGTTAGGGCTTCGGATTTTGGAGAGTTTGATGTGAGGATTTGAGGGGCCAAACGATGTCGAATTTTGATAAATTTCGTATCGATGGACTCATGGGTGAATGCGCTTTCAAGTTTTTTAATTTTTGAAGGATTTCGAGACGTGGGCCCAGGGGCCGGGTTTGAGCCGATTTCGGGTTTGGGTTCTAATTTGATAGTTTCTCTTGTGGAATTCATTCCTTTAGTGTGTTGATTGTATTGTACTGATTGTGAATAGATTTAGAGCATTTGGAGCCGCATCGAGGGGCAAGAGCATCGCGGAGTAGAGATTCGATCGGTTGAGGTAAGTAACTGTTGTAAATCTGGTCATGTGGGTATGAAACCCCATATTTTGTGTCTCTTTACTATTTCGAGGCGATGCACATGCTAGGTGACGGGCGTGTAGGCACGCACCCTTGGGAATTGTGACTTGGTCCGTCTCATAGCAACTGTAAAGTTGAATATTTTGTTGAAACTATATACTTCTTATGGGTTTTAGAAAGAATTTGTGCAAATCGGGCTGGATGCCATGTTTAGGCCTTATGCCAGTGTTGTTGGGACCCTTAGAGGTCTTTTCTTGTTGTCCTCTCATTGTTTTTGATTGAAAAATCTCTACTCAGTCATGTTTATTGATATTTACTGCATAGTTCAGCCTCTATTACTCTAATTTGATGCATCATATAAATGTTATCTGGGCTGAATACTTTGATTTCTGAGAGCCCGAGGGGCTGGAGATGTTTATAACTGAGTGAGGCCGAGGGCCTGATTTCTGAGGATATTTATGAGATTGGGTTGCACGCCGCAACATGTTTCATTGATTCTGCCATGATGGGCATTTATATAGCATTTGGGCTGAAGGAGCCCCTCCGGAGTCTGCACACACCCCATGAGCGCAGGTACCTACTGAGTACGAGTGCCAAGTGCTGAGTGATTAGGAGGCATGAGTGGCTGTGAGGCATGAGTGATGTTTTTCCGAGGGGCTGTTTATGAGTGATTTTTGCCCGAGGAGTTGTATATGATTTCATCATTTTGCTCACATTTCCATTGAGCCTTTGTTTGAAAACTGTTGAAAGATGTTTTTAATGATTTTACTTGAACTGGATTTAAACGAGCTGATTTGACTCAAACTCTGGTTTTAAAACATGTTGTATTTTACTAAGTTTTTGTGATATGAACTATACTTGCATTTTTGCTCGTCACTACTTCTCAGTCTTTATTTATTGTTGTAACTTACTGAGTTGGCATACTCACATTACTCCCTGCACCTAGTGTGCAGATCCAGGTATTTTTTGACACGGTAGCGGCTGTTATTTATTCAGTTGCAGATCCATCAGAGATAGCAAGGTAGCTGCCTAGCGATCGCAGCCCTACTTTTTCTCCCTCTTTATATTCCCTTAGTTGTATTTGGTTATTTTCTATACTATGTTAGAGTTGAGATTGTCAGACAATTGTAGTAGTTTCTCATGACTAGTGCACCCCGATGTCGGGCTTTCTTTTCCGCACTTTTATTTTGATTTGACTCCTTTACGAAGGTTTTATAATGAATAATTTTGAATTTTCTCTTAAGAATTAAATATCGATTTGTTTTGGTAATGTTTCGGCATGCTAGTACCACGATAGGCGCCATCACGACAGGGTTAGTGTTTGGGTCGTGACAACCTAACTAAGCTAGATGAACATAATGAAACTATATGGAATAAAACAACTCTATATTTACAATGAAAGGACTTATTTTTCTACAACGTAGAAATAGGTCTGTTGTGAACAACCTTGTCTTTGGCATCACGGTCTGCATGCGTGACGCTGTTGGCATCTGCCTGCGGCTGGGTGCTGGCGAAGAATCCAGTGGGGAGACAGAGTCACATGCGCACTTGTCACTTGAATCAGCCAAGACCATGGGATCATCCATGGCGCTAGGCGTTGGGAGGCTTGCCAGGACACCACAGGGCGCGTCCAAGGGGTCATGGGCATGGGTAGAAAGCCGTTCATGGCATTCTCCCCCACTTGAGTTGGCGACATCCTCGATACTTTACTCAAAATATAATAATCAATTAGGCTCTTGTAGGCTTTGAGGTTTGTTCCCCTCTCCCAAGTATTCTCCTCTACATCACAACCCTGCTATTTCACTAAGAACTCTTGGTGTTCCTTCCTTGAGGCGTGAATCACCCGATCATCAAGAATAGCTTCAACACACCTTTTCCTGGTTGAACTGGAGCCTCGAATATTTGGTATTGTGAGTTGGCTCCGTGAAGGATCCTTCGTTTCCTCCCGAAAATGTTTTAGAAGGCTAAAATGGAAGATGGGATGGATTTTCCACCAAGATGTGGTATCCAACCAGTATGCAACTTTCCTAATGCGCCTTTCAATGGACAAGGTTCCAATGTATTTTTTCAATTGGTGAGGTTCATGGACCCCTACAAACAAGTACTACTTTGGTATTTTGGCCATCACTTTGTCTCCTACCTGGTATTCAACAAGGTGACGGTTTTGATTAACATGCCTCTTCATCCGCTTTTGGGCTTTGACAAGATAGCTCTGCACTATCTCCAAATTTCGCTTCCATTGTTTTGAGAAGCTAGCAGCTCGAGGAGATTTTTACATGTTTGGTGCATTCACGGTGTGTGGGAGTAGCGGTTGCTTTTCGGTAACAATTTCAAAAGAACTTTTGTTTGTACTAGAGCTCTTTTGTGAATAGAAACACCGTTGAGCAACATCCAGAAGCTTCACCTAGTTCTTCTGCGTTCCAGTTACAAAATGGCAAAGATATTCCTCCAACATGCCATTGAACTGCACCGTCTGGCCATCATATTGCAGATGAAAACTTGAAAGGGTTGGGTCAAAAAGTTGCTAGTGAAACGTGAGTCACGATCAATAACAATGTCTTTAGCCAGGACTCAAATATTTGATGACATGAGAGAAGAAGAGTCGAGCTGTATCTTTTGCTGATATATATTGTGGGGCTGCTATAAAGGTAAATTACTTGGAAAACCGATGCACAAACAAGATAGTTGTGAGATCACCGACCTTGGGAAATCCGATGATAAAATCCAGGGAAACGCTTTCCCAAGGTCTCTTTGGGACAACTAGTGGTTCCAAGGACCCGCTTGTGTCAAGCGGTCCGACTTGTCCTTCTAGCATACTATACAAGTCCTCACAAACTGAGCGACCTCATCGGCCATTTGAGGCCAATAATATGCACGGCGAAGTATGGCCATGGTGCATTCTTCAGTGGGATGGCCAACCACAAAGTACCATGACATTCTGCTAAAAGAGTCCTTCACAGATATCCTCCTTTAGGGACATAAAGTAGGGTCCCTTTCACTTTCTGAAAACCATCTTCCATGTAGAACTAGCGAGTTTTTCCCTGTCCTACCAGATCAACCAAATACTGTGCAACAGGATCCTCTATGAGTAGATCCTGTATCAGGCCTTTTATGGTGGTGACTAATTCGCTCCCCCTTAGGGTGGAAAGTAGGCACAACGATGCTAGGTCAGCTCTCCAACTGAGTGCAACAACAACATGATTAGTCCTTCCACTTCGGTACTCCAGGTTGAAGTGAAATTCCCCTAGGAGTTCCTGCCACCTGGCATGTCGACCATTCAGCTTCGGATGGGTCATAAAATGGCTAACAACTGTGTTGTCTGTCTTGAACACGAATGGGGTTACCAATAGATAGTGCCTCCGAAGGAGTAAGTAATGAACGACATCCAGGTTGAAGTGAAATTCTACTAGGAGTTCCTACCACCTGGCTTGTCGACCATTCAGCTTCGGATGGGTCATAAAATAGCTAACAACTGTGTTGTCTGTCTTGACCACGAGTGGGCTTCCCAATAGATAGTTCCTCCAAAGACGTAAGCAATGAACGACATCCAATAATTCTCTCTCGTGGGTGGAATATTGCCTCTGTGCATCCTTCATCTTCCATCTCTCGAACGCTACAGGATTGCCTTCTTGTAGCAAGACTCCGCCAAGAGCATATTCGGAAGCATCCGTTTGTACCTCGAATGGCTTGGCCAAATTAGGGAGGTCCAAGACGGGGCTACTACACATGGCCATTTTTAATGCGTTGAAGTCCTCCGCTCTCCTAGGTCCAGAATCCCTAGGCGTGACCTTCTTGAGGAGTTCTGTCAATGGAACTGCGATGAGGGTGTAATTTTTCACAAATCACCAATAGAAGTTGAATAGACCAAGGAACGCCCTCAAGGCATGGATATCCTTCGGCGGAAATGAATCTGTGATAGCCTATATCTTTTGTTGGTCAATCTTGATTCGCCCTTCCTCGATGACATGTCAGAGGAAGTCAATCTATTTTTTAGCAAAGGAGAACTTGGATATCTTTGCATATAATTCGTGCTCCCGCAATTGCGCTAGGACCTTCCCCAAGGTCTCTAGGTGTTCTTCTAGTGTTTGACTATATACCACAATGTCATCCAAGTAAACCACCACGAATTCATCAATGTACTCTCGGAAGACTTGGTTCATCAGGGTGTAAAATGTGGCTGGAGAGTTAGTCAAGCCAAATGGCATAACTAGGAAGTCGAACGACCCATATCTTGTCATACAGATTGTCCTGTGTTCATCACCCTGTGCAATCTGAACTTGCCAATAACAAAAATTCAGGTCTATTTTTATGGACATCGTCGCACCGCCCATTCTATCGAACAAATATTCCATTAGAGGAAAAGGGTACTTTTTCTTCATGGTGATTTCGTTTAGAGCCCGATAATCCACACACAGTCGTAGACTACCATCATGTCTCTTTTGAAATATCACATGGGACATATATGGGGACTTGGAGGGCACATTGATCCCTGTTTCTAGCATTTCCGTCAACTATCTCCAATTCTCAGTGAGTTCGGGTTGTGACATTCTATAAGGCGCCCGGGCGGGTGGCTTTGCACCCGACACAAACTCTATCTCATGGTCCACAGTACGCCTAGGGGGTAGTCGCTTTGGCATGAACTATGGCATAATGTCTTCAAACTCTAGTAGTTGTTGCTTCACAGGTGTAGGAATGGGACCCAAGAAGTGTTCCATATCTTCAATGCAGAGGGTATCCAGGAATGAAGGTTCATGTCTTTTGACCCCCTTCTTCAAATGCAAGGACGAGATATTTTCAGCGGCCATCTTCATGGGCATGCATGGGATAATGCAGGCTTGGCCTCGTTTGTTCCCATCATCAGTAGCATTTCTGCATACGGTATGGGCATGGTGTTGGTTTTCCTGAGGAATTCCAACCCAATTATCAACTCAAAGTCATATATGATCATCACGCGCATGTTGAATTTTCCTTCATAAGGACCAAGCGTCAATGGTACTTCTTTCGCTATTCCACCCATTGGCTAAAGAGGTGAGTTGATAGCCTTGACATGACCTCTGTCCTTTCCTACAACTATATCAAGTCACTCAACCTGAGTCGAGGCTAATTAGTTGTGTGTAGCACCTGTGTCTATCATCGCCCGAATGGGCTTTCCATTTACCTTCATCTCTACGAACATTAAGGTCCTGTATTGTTTAAGAGGAGTCCTCTCATCCTCCATCTTTTTCCCTTTCTTGGTAATTGGGCAGGGGTCTTTCTTACGGATACCAGCACTGATTCCCCCTAAGGCCTCAAAAATAGAGCCAACAATTGCATTGAAGGTACCTACCGGTTCGGTCTAGTCTGCATCATCTGCTTCATCATCAATCCCATCATTAAAAGCTTGATGGACGTTCATCAGTGCATGTGGACATTCATTATTCCAATGTGGTCCTTCTTAATGACGGCATCCTGAAGGGGTCTTTCTCCCCTGATCATTGTTGTTTGATGCAGCATTATTAATGCATGAGGAAGGAGCTTATATTTGGTTGCACTCTGATCTCCTCCACTTCTTTTAGGGCCACCATTGGTAGGTTGGACCCCTTTGTATCCGCTCGGATAGGAGGTTGAGGCCTATCTTTCCCAGTTTCCACTTGATAGTCCCTAAGGCATTTTGCTGCTTGGATCGCCTTGGGTAGGCTATCCACCTTTTGTCTTTGCAGCTCCATAAGGTTTCAACCTTTCCAGGAATGTGAAGAGTTTGTCTTTGTCCCCCATGTCACGTATGTTCAACATGAGCGGGGAGAATTCTCGCACGTAATACCGCAATGTTTTGGTCTGGTGGAGCTCCCGTAACTTTCTCCTTTCATTATTCTCAACATTTTCGGGGAAGAACTGTAGGCGTACGCCTGCCTTCAGTTCTGCCCATGTCTCTAGAGCCTCTTCCCCGGCCCTGGTGGCTTTGTACTTCAACCGCCACCAAAGTTTAGCATCACCCTGAGGATGTATAACAACAGTTGCTACCTTCTTAGCTTCTTTTAGGCCCCCGTAATATCGAAGTATCGTTCGATGTCGAATATAAAGCTTTCTACTTCTTTAGCATTCTGAGATTCACTGTATGGCTTTGGCTCAGGAATTTTCAATTTTTGTGCCACAGGGGAGAGGTCAGAGCACCCTTGATTTGGTTTCCGCCTTCTCGAAGTAGGTCTTGCAAAGCAGCATTGACAACATTGAGCTGACCTATCAAGTTGTCTATAGTTTGTTGCATGGCGGTCACCCTATCTGCCTCTTGTGCCCTGTAGGCTAAATCCTCGGCATGCTCCTATTGGAGGCGATCGAATTTGCCAAAAATTTTGGCTGCCCCCGTGGCTGCCGTTTGTCCTTCAGAGTCGCGACTGATGTTTTCTATGTCAACTTTGGCCTGGAGCATTCCGCGGTCCAGGTCGTCCAACCTTTTCACTAAGATGGTTCTTAGTTCAGGCACCGTATCCACGATGTGCCGTAATATGTCAATCGTCTCTTCAAGGTCCGGAATGCGGTCCCCATAATTCACCATAGTCAGAAATAGTGATAATGGCAATGAGTTCCCTCGTTCGATGTCGAGCCTAGACTCTGATACGACCTGTTACGCGGCACCTACCTGAGATTTCTTGGAAGGGCGACGTGAGGCTAAGAAACTAATGTCACTGCAGTTACTGTCCGCCAATTGTGGTCCCCTCCATACGCTAGACGAGATTGTCAGTGTTGTATGGGAAAACCAATGTAAGAAATTGAGAGAATAGAAACGAGAATTGAGAATGAAAGAAACCTTGATTGCATTAATGAAAGCTATTACATAAAAGCAACACGATGTCGATGGGGAGAGACACCAGTACAGAGAATTCTTTGCTTGCTAGAAAGTTTGATTTCTTGACCCCCCCTAATAGTGCTTAAAAAAATAATCAAAGTTACAATACTTGACCTACTAAGCTAGAGCAACATAATGAAAGTACATGGAATAAAACTACTCTATATTTACAATGAAAAGAACTTAGTTTTATACAAGGTAGAAACAGGTCCGTTGTCAGCAACCTTCTCTTTGGCATCACGGTCTGCACGCGCTGCGCTGTTGGCATCTTCCTGCAGCTAGGCGCCAGCGAGGGATATCAATGGGGCGACAGAGGGACATGCGCGCTTGTCACATGGAGCAGCCAAGACCATGGGGCCATACATGGCGTTAGGCGTTGGGAGGCTTGCTAGGACGCCACGGGCGCTACCAAGGGGTCATGGGGCATGGCTGGAAAGCCACCCATGATTATGCACATTTAGCTCTTGGCATATATAGTTGATGCAGGACTTGTTGTGAAAATATCGGATTATGGAGAATAAGATTTAGCTTAAGACGTGTCAAGGATACTGTCCTTAAGGATTATTCACCCACACCGTGATAATATTATTAGGCGTATTCCCTGGATTCAACAAGCTTTTTTAGTATAACTAGGAGTAAAAATAACAAAGATTAATAAGAAGAAAACCCAGCACAAACGAAAATGGAAGAAAAGTTTCAACTTTTTTCGCTCTACTTAGAAGATGAAAACAAAGAAATATATATAGTCCAAAAAACAAATGGACTATCTGATAGGTAACGTCCAAGCCATAACGGCTTTTTCAAAGTTACAATATGTAAACTTAAAAGCCATTAAGGTTGGTCATTTGGATTTTCCGAATGGTAACGTTCAAATTCACACTGATGAGCATTCAATAGTCAAACTTAATTTATCCCTAGTTGAAATTAAAAATTAAACTAATTTTCTATTACAAATATATTCAAAATAATTACTATAATAAACACTCATTAATATAATATTAAGAAAAAAAATTTAGACATAGTTTTGGAATAATTCTTTTTGAGATATCAAAATAATTTTTCTATCAATCCCTCACATATCTCAAAAAGAATATTAAACAATATAGTGAAATAAAAATTTTTGCGGGTTTTCACAAATGAGCATAATGCGTCGAACTTGGTGTCTCTTGTACTATGAACCAGACCTAGATAAAATAAAATTAAACATAAAGAACAGTTTGTGAAGTTTAGAACTTCTATGAACCAAGAACTCTTTTGTAAGTTTAGTTTCTTATCTATCTTATTATACCCCTGGCACAGTTTGTTGTTTGTCGCGGTTTTGCACTAATAGGCCATGCGCGCGCCTGGTTTTCATGAGTGCTCTAGAATGTTTTGGCCATAAATTTCATAGAAGCAGCCCTACTTCACACTCATATAGGTCCATCTATCAACTGTATTTTGTAGCACAACACGCCACCTATAAAAGACTATGGATTATTGAATTAAGAGTTTAATAACTCATCCTCACGTTCCTTGACGTCTTGCACTGTACACACACCATAGGAAGGGACATAATTTAATAGTGCATATTTTATCAACTAATGACTTATTATTACCCATATGAACCTACTTCATGGGATCTCCAATCACATAGGTTGGGTTACCATCATAGTTTATATAACTCAAATTGGTAAAAGTCCCACTCCCCTCGATGTTTTGGATATTAATTTTCTTCCCAAAGGTTTAGTTAGAGGATCGGCCAAATTCACTTCTGACTTCACATAATCTATGGAAATAATTTCATCTCTCAACAGTTGTTTTATCACATTATGTCTCAATCGAATATGTCTACTCTTCTCATTGAAGAATTTATTTTTAGCAATGACTATTATAGCTTTACAATCACAATGCATCAACACATAAGGTATCAGTTTTATTCCTAGTGTAATACTTGCAAAAAGGTTTTTTAAACACTTGGCCTCATTTCCAGCCAATTTCAATGCCAACAACTCAAATTTCAATGTAGTTCTAGCTATTATTATTTATTTTGCTGATTTCCATGCCACATCACCCCCACCAAGGGTGAACATATAACTACTAGGAGATTTTGTCTCATCTGAATTAGAAATTCAGTTGGCATCACTGTATCTTTCTAGTACAGTGGAAAATCTACTATATTTAATACCATAGTTCATGGTCCCTCTCAAATATTGTATTCCTCTTACTCGTGCATTCCAATGGTCATGACTTTGGTTTTGAGTATACCTACTCAATCTACACACAGCATATGCAATATCAGGTTTAGTGAAATTCATCAAATGCATTAGACTACCAATAATTTAAGCATATTTATTTTGATCTACAACATCTCCCTTATTCTTTTTTAATTGACTACTAGCATCGTAAGGAGTGCTTACAGGTACCGCATCAAAATTGTCAAACTTTTTAAGAATTCTTTCAACATAATATTCTTGAGTCAACATCAAGTTATTGGAATCTCTTATAATTTTCACGCATAAAATAATACTAGCTTCTCCCATGTCTTTCATCTCAAAATTGAAAGACAAAAACTTGGTTTTATATACCAAATCAAGACTAGAACTAAAAATAAGCTTGTCATCCACATAAATGCAAATAACACATGTACCATCTACACATTTTGTATAAACACGTTTATCTACTTCAGTTGATGAAAAACTATCATTATCAATACTTGATCAAATTTTTTATACCACTATTTAGGTGCTTGTTTTAGACCATACAAAGATCTTAGCAATATACATACTTTGTTTTCATGGCCAGACACTGTACCGCCCTCAGGTTACTCCATGTAAATTTTCTTTTCTAATCACCATTTAAAAATATAATTTTAACATTCATTTGGTGAATAAACAGTTTATAAAAAGAAACCAAGGCGAGTAAAACACAAATTGAGGAAATTTTAGGTACAAGAGCATAAGTATCAAAATAATCAATATTTTGCTTTTGAGTAAGACCCTTTGCAACAAGTCTAGCTTTGTATTTATCAATGGAACCATCCGGATTGAGTTTCTTCTTAAAAATCTAGTTACAACCAATAGGTTTAGCTCTTGGAGGTAAATCAACTAAAGTCCAAGTTTTATTTTGTAAAATTGAATTTATTTCTACATCAATACTTCTTTCCAAACTGAGGCATCAGACGAAGAAATAACTTCAAAATATGTTAAAGAATTATTATTCACAAGAAAAGTATAAAAACATTACCAACATATTTTTCTTTCCTTGGTATTTTGCTTCTTCTTATGTCCTCACTTTCAAAATCATTTTGAATATTTGGAACATGTAAAATATTATCACTTGGAATAATAGGTGCATCAGAAATATTCTCAAATTTTTAAGGAAAAATATTTTTAAAAAATTCAGTATTTTTTGTTTCAACAATAGTATTGTGTTCAAGCACATCACTTTTGACTACTAAAAATCTATATGCTGCACTACTTTCAGCATATCCAATATACATACAATCAGACGTTTTAGACTCTATTTTCCTTTTCTTAGGATCACATAACATAACTTTAACAAGGCACCCCCACACTTTCAAATATTTCAAGTTAGACGGATAACCCTTCCATAACTCATAAGGAGTTTTACCCGTTTTCTTATAGGGAATCCTATTTTGTAAATGACCGGAAGATAATATGGCTTCAACCCAAATATTATCCGGAGCACCAGAATTAACAAGCATACTATTCATCATTTCCTTTAAGGTCCTATTTTATCTCGTGAATTATGCCTTCTGTTTCTAATAATCATTCAACAAAATAAATTTACCATCTCTATCGGATTTAACTCTTTTGATTTTCTTATCCAACTGATTTGCTTCTTCAGATTTATAAAGTAAAAACTTATCAAAAGCTTCATCTTTATTTCTCAACAAAATAAACTTTTGTATATCTAAAAAAATCGTCTATAAAAGATACATAATATTTTTTCCCTCCTCTAGTAATAGTTTGTTTCATGTCTCATAAATCAGTATGACTTAGACTTAATAATTCAGATTTTTTATGTACGGAAGCACATGATTTCTTAGTTTGTTTAGCTTCTCCACAAATTTCACATTTATAAATATTTGAAATAAAACCTTCAGAATGCATCTTCTTAATATAAGATAAACTTACATGTCATAATCTAGCATGCCATAAATTAAAAGAGTCAATCAAATAAGCAGAAGTACAAGAATTTTCATTCATAACATTAAGTACAAACAAGTCATGGTTATAATAACCTTTCCAACAAAATTATTATTCTTGGTCAAGACGATCTTATCAGATTCAAAACAAACTTTCATCCCCACTTTTTCAAATAATCCCACAGAGATCAAATTGGCTCGGATACTAGGAACATACAACACGTCATTCAATGCCAAAGTTTTGCTGGATGTGAGTTTGAAAAGAACTTTGCCGTTTACAAGAACTAGAGTAGTCCTTGATCACCAAGATATACGACATTTTCTCCTTCCTCAACTTGGATGTAAGATACAGAGTCTTTTTCGTTAGCACATATATGTCTAGTGGCACATGAATCTAACACCCAATCTTTCACATTGGCCACAAGGTTTACTTGGAAAACAACTGCAGCAATTATGTCATCCGCTTTGGCTTCAGTTAAATTAACTTTAGCCTTAGTGGGATTGTCATTCACAAACCTTTTCTCACATTGAGCAGCATGGTGGCCAGGTTTGCCACACACAAAACAATTTCATTTTTTCTTGAAGGTTTGATTGTTGGTTTTGGGGTTATAACTATTTCTTTTATTGTACCTGTTGTTTGATTTGTTTTGCCGCTTGTTATCCTCCACAAGGTTAGATTTTGTAGCAAACTCCTTTCCTTTGTCAGCAAAAACTTGTTTGCGGTTGGTATTTTCAATTATAATGTGCTTGACCAAATCCTTCAACGACAATTACTTGTGTTTGTCCTTTAATTGTTGTTTGTAGTCTCTCCAAGATTTGGGATGTTTTTTCTATAATCATACCAACAACAAACTGTTCGGGCAGAGAAAAATCTTCAGGTTTGAGATATTCAATCAACTGTGATATTCGTTGATTTGTGCAAATATGTCCTTGTCCTCTGTCATCTCTCACTTGTGGTAATTTTCAATTACAAACTTTTGTTTAGTAACATCTTCACCACTGTACTTTGTTATCATTGACTTCCAAATTTCTTTTGCCTCCTTGTAGGAAACTTAGACATCAAACACCTGGTTAGAAAGAGTAAAAATTATAATATGTCACATATCTTATTAGCATGAACCCATTGATCCATCTGAATGGAAGATGCTTAAGTTAGCTTAGGATCAGTAAGTGCAAAACCAACTCCCATGCATATCCAAAATAGAATGCACGTGTTCCTGCAACCGCATAAAATTATCTCCACCAAAAATCCCTATTTCGAAACATCAGGAAAGATTTGACATCGGTAATTGGTGATGGAACAACAACAGAAATAGTTGGTGCAGCAGGTGTAGTAGCATCAACAACAACATTAATAGTGTTATTCTCCACGATAACAACGTGCAAATATCCTTAAGGTTGTTGTAAAAATATTGGATTATGGAGAACAAGATTTAGCTTGACGCGAGTCAAAGACACTGTTCTTAAGGATATTTCGCCCACACCGTGATAAATATTATTAGGCGTATTCCTCAGAATTTAACAAGTTCTTCTAGTATAATTATGAGCAGAAACAACAAATATTAATGAGAAGAAAAGCCAACACAAAAAAGGGAAGAAAATTTTTAACTTTTTTCACTCTACTTAGAAGATGAAAATAAAGAAATATATATAGTCCAAAAAAACCAATGGTATCTGATAGGTAACGTCCAAGCCATAACGGTTTTCTTTAAAGTTACAATACGTAAAGTTAAAAGCCATTTAGGCTGCTCATTTGGATTTTCCCAATGCTAAGGTTCAAATTCACACTAATGAGCATTCAATAGTCAAACTTATTGTGCCAATTGAAATAAAAATTAAACTAATTTTCTGTAACAAATATATTTAAAATAATTACTGTAATAAAGACTCATTAATATAACATTAAAAAAATGAATTTAGAGATAGTTTTGAAATAGTTCTTTTTGAGATTGAGAAATAATTTTTCTATCGGGTCTCACTTCTAAATTGTCAATAAAATAGAAAAGAAACCAGAATTAGTAATCATTAATTTTCTTTCAGATGGTAATTAAGATATTACCTCATCATTGCCAACTTGTACATTCATCTCCTTAATTTGGGTCATGTCACTCAGAAAGCATGGAGAGGCACACTTGAACCGCAAATCGTCAAATGATATCCCTCCTTTGAGAAATACGTACAAGCATTTTCACATGAATCTATGCTCTTTATTAGTAAATGTCCTTAACGTTCATGTAATAAGGAGCAAGTTTGTTTAGCTCAAAATACGAGTAATAATTAAATTTATATTGTGGTTTCAAGTATACATGATCTAATTCAATACCAATTGATAAATGACGAATTAAATAAATGAATGGAACGGTAAAAATAAATCAAGCCAGTATTGTAGCAATAAGTCGACCTCGATTAGGAACATGTTCGAGGTAAGATGTTAAGAACAATAAGAACAGTAGTAAAATTTAAGTAAGAAAAGAACAGCGTATTGTTATTTCTCAGTGAATGTATGTGATGGTTACAAATGAACAGGGTTCCTCTTTGTATAGTAGAGGAATCCTAAACAAAGTGCAACTCTAATTTCGAAAATAAAATCCACAATTCATTGACAATAACTGTAAGCGGCCCTCTTACTCCCGAGATTCCTACCGAGATCCATGGTCGATTACCGATATCTCGCTTTTCCGTTATTCGATGTCGAATCATGTTGGCCTCGATTCCCAGCGAGTACTTTGATCCACAAGTCTTCGAACTCAAGCTCGGTACATTATGAACTTATTCTCGAGGAAATATCTCGAGCCTATAAAATCATACATACTCGATTTTAACTGTATACAGATAGTCCCCGTGTTTCTTAGAATAAAATTATAAGAAACGATCTAAGCTTCGATTCCCTGATACCTCGATTGTGATGTCGTCCTCATGACGTAAGCGATGGATGTGAACGAAACATCTTGTCAGTTCGGTTCCCCAAATCATCAATGCATGTCAGCCTGCGGTTGGCCACTAGTGCCATCGAAGCGTCGCCACAAGTTTATAAATATCACCTCCTATATTGGATCAAACTTTACTTTTGCTTTGATTAAAACCCTCAGCTTTCTAACTCTTCTCTTCTTCCCTTTGTCTCCGCCTGTTACGTCGTTGTTGTTCTCATCGGACCACCAATTTTATACCTGTATTCAACTTTCTTCGGTCACACAAATGGAGAAAACCGTCAAGACTGTGCCACGGAAAGAAAAGGCTACATCTTCCTCCTCACGGTCGGCCAGTGATAAAAAGATGGTAGAACCCCCCCCCCCCCCACCACCACCACGAATATGTTCCTGGCCCATGCATTCTAAAATCCGACTTCAAAGTTGAGAACCCCTGATCGGTACCGGGCCGATGCGAACATGTGTCGAAGTACATGTGATCGATTACGGAGAACCACATCGAGTCGATGGAGAAGGACTGCAAATGGGGTTCTGAGGTAGTGGTGCACATTCCTGCCCCGGAAGAGAGCATTACTACACACTTGAAGGGGTTCTTAAGTGTTTACACTTACCCCTTCACACTGAGTCCCATCGACCCCGTGATTCTCGACTTCTGCAGAAGGTCTGAAATTACCCTCGGTTAGATCCACCCTTCACTATGGCGCATAGTAATCATGCTGTACTTTTTCTCCAATGAGGCCGGGGGGTTGGAAATTCACTCTGAACCACCTTATACGGTTGTACAAGCCTCGACTCTATTGTGGGCTGATAAAGCTTCAATGTCGGACAACAAATGCCTTATTCTCGAGTATCAACGAGGATAAGGATCAAGGTTGGATGAGCCGGTTCATACGAGTGAGGACATGTGATATAATACCGAAGCAGAAGATGTCGTTCCCTGAGGAATGAAACCTCGATCGTAAGTGATTCCTCACATCTCCATTCTTGTATTTCTCTTAACTTTGTCTAATATTTCCCTTCGATATGCAGCCGCTCCTTGGATGCCTCAAGCGCTGACCAATCTCGTAGATTGGGTCAAAAAGCTAGCCTCCACTTCTACTAGCGTCGAACGAGCATGGTGGGATATGGAAAAGGGAAGGTGGGAGGCCAAGAACCATGGTAAGGGTCTCCCCCTATGTATTCTAAAGTAACTTCATACTCCGTTCACTACTAATATTCTTTCATGCAGGCTTGACCAAGGATGCCATTCTGAGGCCTTCAAGTGAAGGAGGAGAAGCCAAGTCCTCAGCTCCGAAGCCGAAAAAGGATAAAAAGAGAAAAAATTCCTTTCAGTCTGAGGTCCCCAAGCCCAAACCTCAAAGGGTGAGGAGGAAAATGGCCGCTCTCTCGGAGGATACGATCCAAAAAAATAGAGATGAGGATGAGGAAGAAGAAGATACATCGGTGGTGGTGGTCCATCCCAGAAAGGCCGTCGAAATCGCCACACCTTCCGAGCTGCTGCCTGCTGCAATTAAGCCTCGTGTCGAGGAGGCTTCGAAGAAAAATTCAGGCATGAATCCCGAATCTCCAGAGTTTGATATTGTTTCTCGATCAACAACTTCTACACCGGGTGGGGCCGGTTCCATGACTCAAAAGATCGGTCAGAGCGCCCCATGCGATTTTCTCGGGGCCATGATAATAGTTCAACTACCTTCGCTACCGGTCTTTTCTGTAGAGGCAATAAGGGAGGACCGAGGGTTGAAGATTCCCGAGATTGGCGGAGGCTCTAGTGAAGGTGATCCTTTTCGGGATTGCTTTGTAGGGGTCAATTATTTCTCTTCCATCAATGATGCTTCGATCCTTGTGGAGGAAGCCCAACGTCTCTTTTCCCAGGTAAGTACCGGTCGTTTGTTGGTCCTTTTCCTTCGCCTCTTTCTATATAAATATAAATTGTGTTTTCTTCCTTGTATAGGCCTCTGGTATGTATCGAGCTGACCATAGTCAGTGTGAGACCGAACTCCAGAAGATCTAGGAAGAGAGAAATTCTCTCAAGATACTTTGTGGCCAAAAGGAGAAGGTCATAAAGGACCTTCAAGAGGACCTGGCCAAGGCTCGTGAAGAAGAGGTCGAGTTAGATAAGCAGGAAACCATCCTTCTGATAAAGTATGGAATCAACTCGATTGTGGAAGTGAACACTTCGTTGTCTCAGCTGCAGCAGAAGGTATAAAGGATTGAGCTGCTCCGGGCAGATGTCGATCAGGTCAAGGCCGATTTTTATCGGTGGAAAGGGAGCATAGACCACCTAGCTGCGGAAAAGGAGGCAGCCTTGGAAAATTTATCCTTAGTTGAGGCCCAGCTTCGAAGCATTAAAGAGAAAAGCTCGGCCTAGGCCAAGAGGATCGAGGAACTTGAAGCTGGTCTAGCTGAGGCCAAGACAGAAATCAAGAAGACAAAGGTCATGGCGGATAAGTCCATTGCCATGTGTCGGGCTGATGTTGATGTTAAGGATGTTCATACGCATCTAAAGGGAGGCTTCCGACCGGGATCAGTGGCGTAATGATTTGTCAAATGCCAACCCCAGAGGGAAACCCTCAATGAAATTCATGCTCGAGGTTTTGACCTTTCGGAGGAAATTTCTCGGGCCAAAGAGCTTGAGACTGAAGCCAGGCACATTACTTCCTCTGATGATGAGGATGATGATGCAGAGGGTAGCCAAGGCAGGTCCAGAAGTGGAGAATATGGGGATGAGGCCGTCAAAGAAGCGGCTCCCGAGGATGTGGCTCCCGAGTGAACTAGGCCTTTTTTTGATTTTTATTCTTATTTATCTTTTGTGTGTAAGGCCCCGTGTGGCCCTTGTAAGAACTTTCTATAAATAAAAAGTCTCTTTTTCTAGTTTGCCTCTAATTCGCAGTAGATTCTACTTTTCCTTATGAAGATTTAAGTTGTTGTGGTTTGAACAAATACTGCTTCGAACTTGAATCAAACCCTTAGGTTTTAAAAATGGATCCTCGAGCTAACGATAAATTGATATTTCGGGCTTTATCGATGCCATTGCCATATTATCTTTGAGAGCAAGTTCCGAACTTAGAATAGAACAACCCTTGGATTTTCACCAAGTGATGGGTAACCGAGTGAACCTTGGTTCGAATTCGGAGTGGGCCTTCAGATTTTCCTTTTAGTTAGACGAGGGTAAGTCCCCGATCACGGAAATTTATTCAAGACTTTATCTCGGGTGGCCTGATCGAATCCATAGACATTATTTTTATAGCCAAGTTCGAATAAATTTTGAACTTAGAACAAAGCAAACCCTTAGGCTTTTATCAAAAGATGGGTAAGTTTTGAGCTTTATAGCAATATATCCCTTAGGGTTTTTTGGTGATTCCTCAAGCCATAATAAACTTTTCTCGGAATAGCAGAACCCTTGGGTCCGAATTGAGTGAGAATGAGGTCTCGTACTCCAATTGTATTAGCCCTAAGGCTCTTTAGATTGGGTCGATTTGGCCTCATAAAATGGCTATTATTTTCCCCTTTTCGGCTTAAAAGACATAGTGAAAATTTCTTTATGCATTAGCATATGTTTTTTATACCCGTTGGGTTTTTTGAGGGTCCGATGATTGGAACGCTTTTTTTCTTTTTGTGTCTCAACATGTTTACGTTAAGACAGTTCAATAGCTTTTAAGGTTTTTCGGAGGCTGATATTATCGAAGCCTTTTAGTTATTTGAGGGCTGATTTTATCAAAGCCCTTTTTTAATTACTTTGCCGAGGGTAGCTTTTTAACCGGTTTTTAAAAGTATTTGAAGGTCTTTTATTTATTGCAGAATTCAGACGTCTTCGAGCCGCGTTATTTTGGACGTATCCTTGAATGTGGTTGTAGCCTTCGGGTATGCCTCTTAGAATTATCCCCGAGTATGATGGCATTGGCCTATACATCGAGTGGTGCCTTTTTGAGGTCTTGTGACTTCGAATTTAGATAATTCGAGTACGCAGTCCCTGAGTGTTCGGATTACGTTTGTACTTGTCTCTTGAACCATTTTTCACAAGTATCAGTTTTGCATAATAGACCAGAATCGTAAATATGCGATTTGTATAATAGAGAATTTTCTTTGAGACACGAGATGTTCAATAAAGAGAGAATGCTTCTTTGAATAATTTGTACATGCGTACATGTTTTGTTGTCGGGACTCGGCTAATCTATATGGACACGGTTCATTTGACAGTTTGGCCCACTACAAAATTTTCCCTATCGAGTCCCATTGACACGAGGTACATTTCTTGAACACATAACATCCGAGGGTGATTCCCCCCAATATTCGAGGTTGATTGCAAAGAAGCCTTGGATAGGGTTGAATTATCCTCAAGTAGCACATGAGATTTTCCTCGTTAAAAACCTTGCTGGAAAAACCCATTTGGGATAAAAACTGATCTAAGGGAAAAAGAGTTTAACACGTACTTTAAAACCTGAGGTCTCAATATCTTTGGTCGGAATCCTGTAAAGAGTTAGTTCCGAATATGTATAGAAATGAAAGAAAAGATAAAGTCATACCTTAGCAATAGTATCGCTTAAGAAGTGATATGTTCCAGTTATTCATCAGTGGTTCGCCTCTTATCATTCCGAGTTTGTAAGATCATTTTCTGACTACGTCGAGGATTTGGTAGGGTCTTTCCCAATTTGGGCCGAGTTTTCGTTCATTAGGATCTCGAGTGTTGACGGTGACCTTTCTTAGGACTAAATCCCCGACTCTGAAGTGGCGAAGGTTTGTTCTCCTATTGTAGTACCTTTCGATTCATTGTTTTTGTACGGTCATTCGAACGAGGCTGGTATTCATGGCCTTGTGGTATGATTCTTCTGTTGCGTGTCGAAACCTGGCGCTGGGCTCTCCGACTTCGACCGGTATCAAAGCTTCGGATCCATACACTAAGGAAAATGGAGTTTCTCCTGTACTAGACTTCAATGTCGTTCGATATGCCCATAGGACCTAGGGAAATATTTCCCTCCATTTCCCTTTAGCTTCGTTTAGCCTTTTCTTTAAGTTTTGGATGATAGTTTTGTTCATTGATTCGACCTGTCCGTTCCTACTAGGGTGATATGGTGTTGATAGTATCCTCTTTATTTTGTGATCTTCGAGGAATTTCTTTATATTGCTGCCGATGAACTGTTTTCCATTGTCACATACTATTTCTGCGGGTATCCCAAATCGACATGCGATGTGATCCCATATGAAGTCTATCACCTCTTTTTCCCTGACTTTTTGAAGGCCTCTGCTTCAACCCATTTAGTGAAGTAGTAAGTCATAAACAAAATGAACTTAGCTTTAACCTGGGGCCGATGGAAGAGGGACAACGATGTCCATTCCCCATTTAATGAATGGCCATGGGGATAGGACCGAGTGAAGTTGTTCGCCGGGCTAGTGGATCATCGGTGCAAATATTTGACATATGTTGCATCTTCGAACAATCTCCTTATAGTACTTTTCCATGCTATCCCCCTAATATCCTGCTCTGACGACCTTTCGAACTAGTGATTCAGCACCAGAATGGTTCCCACAAGTGCCTTCATGGATTTCTCTCAAAACATAGTCAGTATCTCCCGGTCCCAAGCATACTACCAATGGTCCATCGAATGTCCTTCCGTATATTATTTTGTCTTTGTCTAATATGAAACGAGCGGCTTTAGTGCGTAAGGCCCTCGAGTCTTTGGGATCCGATGGAAGCTTCTCTTTCTTCAAGTACTCGATGTATTTATTTCTTCAGGCCCAGGTTAAACTCGTAGAATTTATTTCAGCATGTCCTTCCTCGATCACACACCTCTAGAGTTAGACGACAGTCCCCGAGCTAATTTCATCTTCTTCAACCGATGACCCCAAATTGGCATGTGCATCAGCCTCCGTGCTTTGTTCTTGAGGTTTATGTTGTAGAGTCCATTCCTTAAAACGGTGCAAGGTTAGCTACAATTTTTCTAAGTACCTTTGCATCCTATTCTCTCAAACTTTGAAGGTTCCGTTCACCCAGTTCACTACTAGTAGAGAGTCACATTTAGCTTCAACGACTTCTGCTCCCAAGCTTTTAGTTAGCTCGAGACCTGCAATCATAGCCTCATACTCGGCCTCGTTGTATGTTAATTTGGAAGTTTTAATGGATTTTCTAATAATGCTACCTGTGGGCAGCTTCAAAATGATGCCGAGCCTGGACACTTTCACGTTCGAAGCACCATATGTGAAGAGGGTCCATAACCCCGATGATGTATCTGATTTTAGTATAAGCTCTTTTTCTACTTCAGGTACGAGGGTTGGCGCAACATCGACCACAAAGTCTGCCAAAATTTGAGACTTGATGATTGTCCGGGGTTGATATTCGATATCATACCCGTTGAGTTTGATGGCCCATTTGGCCAATCCACCTGATAATTCGGGCTTGTGCTATATGTTACGAAGCGGATAAGTGGTTATCACACATATGTGGTGACATTGGAAATATGGCTTTAATTTTCTAGATGCGCTTATTAATTAAAGTGTCAGTTTCTCTAAGTGTGGATACCTAGTTTCGACATCTCCTAAGGTTCGACTTATGTAATAAACAGGAAACTGCATACCTTGCTCTTCTCAGAGTGTGAAGTAAAGGTGGGCTTGATAAATATCGCTCCAATTCTTCTAATGCCTGTTGACATTCCGGGGTCCATGCAAAGTCACTTTTCTTTTTGAGCAAGGAGAAGAACCTCTGGCTCCAATCCGATGACCTCGAAATGAATCGACCCAAGGTAGTTATCGATCGAACTAGCCTTTGTACGGCTTTTACACTATCTACGATGGTGATTTCCTCGATGGACTTAATCTCATCGGGGTTGATTTCGATTCCCCGATTTGACACCATGAAGCCGAGAAATTTTCCCGAACAGACCCCGAAAGCACATTTCTCGGGGTTGGGCTTCATATTGTACTTCTTCAAGATTTTGAATGTTTCCTGCAAAAGAGTCAAATGGTCCTCTGCGCGGAGAACTAACCTGTTGTCAATGTAAAATTCCATTGATTTACCTATTTGTTCTTCAAACAATTTGTTAACTAGGTGTTGATATGTAGCTCCTCATCTTTTATAAAGGCATGCTTTACCTCGGACTGGGACCTCTTCTTTTGTTTTATCGGTCTGAACTTGGGATCCAAGCTCATTCGATACGTTGTTATCTCCGGTGGGATTCTTGTCATTTCTAAGTGGGACCATGCAAAACGATCCATGTTATTAATAATAAATTAAATGAGTTTTTTCCTGAGTTCGGGGGTCAACCCCATTCCCAGGTATACCTTTCGTTCAGGAAGATACTCATTTAGTATCACCTGTTCCAGCTCCTCGATCGTTGACTTGGTTGCATCTGGTTCTTCGGGAACAACAAAAGTTCGAGGAGTTAGAAAATCCTCTTATTTTTCTTTTTCTTCCACTGCCTGTTTCTCTGATTCGCTGGAGGCTAGGGACGGTGATTGCTATTTGGCCGCATGCTTATCTTTGATGCTCGATTTTCTAAGGTCGAAGGTGTTGATTTCGACGTCACCTCAACAACTGCAAACATTTCCTTTGCAGCATGTTGTTCCCTGTAAACCATTTTCACACCATCTATTGTCGGAACATCATCATTTGGTGGAGGGTCGATGGTACTGCCCTCATGTTATGGATCCAATGCCTTTCGAGCAGTGCATTATATCTCATGTCTCCATCGATGACATTGAATTTTGTGTCTTAGATGGTTCCGGCCACGTTTACTGGTAGGTTTCCCCCTTGGTTGTTTCACTGACCATGTTGAAGTCGTTTCGGACTCGAGATGCAGGTACAATTTGGTCTTGCAGGCCGAGTTTCTCTATGACCCTCAATCTGATGATGTTCTCCGAGCTAATTGGATCTACTAAAACACGCTTAACTTGCACTTTATATATAAAATAGAAATTACCAGGGCATTATTGTGCAGTTGAGAAATGCCTTCTGTTTCTTCGTCATTGAATGATAAAGTGCCTTCGGGCACATAGTCTCGAGTCTGTTTTTCTCTGGTGATAGACACCTTGGTGCGTTTTAATATAGATCTTTGTGGCATTCGATCCCACCTACGATCATGTGAATAACATGCTGAGGTTCTTCTTGTTCGTTCTTTATGTTGGTATCTCTTTCTCTTACGTGATTTTTAGCTCGATCACTGAGGAACTCTCGAAGATGGCCTTAATTGAATAGTCGAGCTACCTCCTCCCTTAGCTGCATACAGTCTTCGGTCCTATGGCCATGTGTGCCATGATATTCACACATTATATTTGGGTTCCTTTGATAAAGATCAGTCTATATCGGTCTGGGCCACCTAGTATCTTTGATCCTTTCGATAGCCGATACAATCCCTGATGCATCGACGCTGAAATTGTACTCCGATAGCTGAAGTGCTTCTATGGGATCTGCATCTTTGTCGAATTCAATTTTACTCATAAGTCCCCGAGAGTTTTTCTCTTTGTCACTTCTTCGATCGTTCTGGGCGGAATTGAATCCCGGACCATGATTCCTCCAATATGCAATATATGGCTGGTACCGATCTTTATTCGACCTTCATTCTCTATCAACATCCTTCTGATCATTACCTGTCGACCGGTTTGGATGTACCGAGCCTGAAGGGGATCCCAGTTGGTCTTCTTCGACCTTGATCTTCGACAGATATCAGTTGTGAACATCTGCCCAAGTCACAACTGGGTACTCGATCAAAATTTGTTTTAACTGGTGTGATGCTATCAAACTTCGTTCATTCAACCCTTGGCTGAAAGCCTGAACAGACCAATCATCAGTGACTGGTGGCAACTCCATGCGTTCCATTTGGAATCGAGATACGAACTCCCTTAGCATCTTGTTGTCCCTCTGTTTCACTTTGAAGAGGTCTAATTTTCTCGTTGCAACCTTATCGCCCCGACGTGCGCTTTTACGAATGAATCAGCCAACAAGGCAAATGAATCGATGGAATTCGGTGGCAAGTTGTGATACCAAATCATAGCTCCCTTCGACAGGGTCTCTCCAAACTTCTTTAGCAATACAAACTCGATTTCGTCATCCTCCAAATTGTTGCCTTTAATGGCGCACGTGTAAGAGGTAACATGCTCATTGGGGTCAGAGGTTCTATTGTATTTGGGTATGTCGGGCATACAGAACTTCTTTGGGATGGGCTTCAGAGCCACGCTCGGAGGGAACAGTTCTTGCAAAAACGTTTTTGAATCCATTCCCTTCAATTTTTGGTGCCCACGGTAGTTAACTCGGGAGTTGTAAGTTTCCACTTTCTTGTCATTGGCCTCGATTTTCTTCTCTCCCGATTCAGTTGTCTTAGTGATCTCCTCGAGCACCCTCATTATGGAAAGATCGGTAGTCGACGTATTATCACCCTATCTTTAAGGCATCGACTCGGTACGACGAGTAACATCCTACTCGACCCTATTTAGTGCTCTGTGCTGAGTTTGCAACTGAGCAATGTCGGTTTGTTGAGCTTGAAGCATTTCGAATATTACTTGGAGATTGACTCCTTCGTCTCCTCTGCCCTGTGTACCTCGACCATCAGTTCGACCTCTATGTGTACGCTCCCTTCGGGGTCTACGGCTAAGTCCGCATTTTGAGCAACATGTGAACTAACGTCGACTGGGTTAAGAAGCGGTGCTCCTCCAAGATCATCTTGTGGTACTTCGGTTCCTGGAGCGATCATATTCTCATTTTCCCCGTGAAGTCCGAGGACATTGTCGCCATGTGTAGATGTGTTTTGTGAGTTTGACATGTTTTAACCTGAAAATAAAAATTCTTGACAAGAACAAGTGTAAAATAGGGTGTTTTACCAGAATTAGCACTGAACAATCACTATTATCCTTAGCCCCACGGTGGGCGCCAAACTGTTTACCTCGAAATACGAGTAACAATTAAACTTATATTTTGGTTTTAAGGATACATGATCTAATTCAATATCAATTGATAAATGACGAATTAAATAAATGAATTAAACAGTAAAAATAAATCAAACAAGTATTTTCGAAATAATTCGACATTGATTAGGAACATGTTCGAGGTCAGATGTTAAGAACAATAAGAACAATAGTAAAACATAAGAAAGAAAAGAACAGCATATTGTTATTTCTCAGTGAATGTATGTGATGGTTACAAATGAACAAGGTTCCTCTTTATATAGTAGAGGAATCCTAAATAAGCTACAACTCTAATTTTAGAAATAAAATCCATGATTGATTGCCAAACTGTAAGCGGTCCCATTACTCCCGAGATTCCCGCCGAGATTCATGGTCGATTACCGATATCTCGCTATTCCGTTATTCGACGTCGAATCATGCTTGGCCTTGTTGATACCCAGTTTTTCCCATATATATTTTGTAAATACATATATACTTTCAAAATCGTGCACGAGCATCAACAAGTATTTTTCCATAATTTTTTATAATTTTTAAAGGTTTTAATCAATTTAGTCCGACATGTTTATTATATAAATAATTATTAATTGCATCACAAATAATTTTATAATGATTTATTACTTATTTTTATATTCATATTAAGATTTAAACATTTTATGTATAATTATATTCGAATCTTTAGGCTATAATTGCAATATTTCGCAATAATGGCCACTTATATGCATAATTACATTATTTACACAAGAAAATGACTTTTTATATTTTTATAATATTAAGTAATTATTTTAAATCATTTTCATCCACAAACGACATTTTTTACTATTTATTAATTATATTTATAAATTATTTTACTGATTTAATTGGGTATTTAAAGTCTAGCCCTTTTTCTAATTAATTTCGGACCTATACTAACCCAATTGCCCCCATCCCAATACATTAACCAGCTCAATACCCCATACCCATACAACCCAGTACCCAAATATCCATACATGTACAACCCAAAACCATACCCATTTTAAAACCCTGACCCAAGCCCTTGAAAATCCCAGTCATTGATCTCAAAAGATCAAATTACTTCCCTTATTTTAATTGATCATCTCCCAACCCTAATTCATTTACCACCCACTCACCGCCCTCAAACACTCTCGTCTCTCCCCCTTTCCTTCCCAAACCCTAATATGTTGTCACCATTTCCCTGTGACTCCTACCCAGAAATGTAATCATTTCGGGATTCCTTGCCGTATCTAGTCATACTCCTTTACCAGCTACCTGTTCTTGATATTACTTGACTGGATTGCCTCAAATGGCAAGTGGATCTCAAGAAATTCGAACCAGATTTGGTTCAAAATCTTTTATATTTTGGTTATTTCCGTCTATATTCATCCCCACCTCTGTGAGTACGAATATATTTTCGTATCTTTCAGTTAGGGTTTTGGATATCTGGTTCGAACCAGATTTGGAGCATTTTAGTTCGTTTTAATGTTACTATTTACCTTGTTACTCATCGAATCCGCCTATTTTCAGTTAGATATTCTACTTACCTTAAAACTAGGGTTCAAATCTTTCCAGGATCTAAAATTATTTTCTATTCCTCAAATATTTTTCCTTTAATGTTTCCGTATTTTCATCTCTATGCATTTTTATAGTTTTCCTTTGGTTATTTACGCTAATTTTTACTTACCCTAAAATTTAGGGTTCTTGATTCTTCAAAATCGAACAAATATCAAACTTTTATTATTTCCATCTATATGTCTTTGTGCATTTTTATTAAAAGATCTTTTATATTTCTGCCTACTTTTACGTATATTAAAATTAGGGGTTTTGATTATCTATCTGTCTCTATGTACATTTAACTCTGGCTGTTAATTGTTGACTAATTTTACTTACCCCGAATTAGGGTTTTGAAATCTTTGCTAAGATTTCAATCTTTCCTTTCTTGTGTGGTACTGGTATTTTCGTATTTTGTTCGATTTACCTGTTCTCATTATTTCCTTACCTTATTTGATCTGGTACTTGACTACTGATTGATTCCATATAATAGTTTCCCTAATTTAAATAGTACTTTCCTAGTTTTATGCTGCTATGCTCTGTTAATTGATTGAAGCAGACCTTAAATCGATTCTACTTTTATTTTCATTCCTTAATTATGTATGATTGACTTGTTACCTTATTTGTCTGCTTAATTCAGTGCTATTTAAACCCATTCTCCCTCTTCCCTTAGCAGACTCGAACTCTCATATTTTACTCACTAAAAAACTTAAATCTCTCTCTGGTGTTCTGATTTCTGTACTAAGTGTTTATTGTTTTGGCCGGCTGAAAGCCAAGGCCAAATTACTTTGGAACTTAATTTCTATTGCACATTTACTTGCTTTCTTCTCAACTGGTATGCCCTAACCTTTGCACTTTCATTATCTATGCTTTGTTTGACTACCCTACTTTAATTCCCATTATGATTCTATCCTCTACATAATCCTATGACTTCATTTAGCAACTGTTAATTTAGGACTAAGTTATTTGAATAATATGAATCCTCTCATAAGTTGGTTTAAGGTTTAGTCTGTTTCACTGATCCTGCACCTGTTCTGAACTTTGCAAAACATTATAAACATTTAATAACCTAGTTTGTTGCTTAACTCCGCTGACCTGTCTGTTTATTTCATGTATCTAGCCAACCTAATTGTTTTACCTAATTGTTTTGGTGATGATTGTCCTAAGTAGTAGTCTAAATATTTAACTTCACTAGACTTCAATTTATTTGAGCTATGTGTTCTGAGCATGAATTCTGTTTGTTTTCTTGGTGCAGTTCAGCCTGCAACTTTATGTTCTGAATCCTGTTTCTTCTGAAATCCAACTATTTTTAAAACCTGCCTCTTTCCTTTTTGTGTACTAATTTTAAAAACCCCTCCTAGTCATTTAGTCTCTCAACCACCCTGGTGTGAGCACTACCTAGGGTCCACATGAGACTCCTTTGAACTCTGACACACTGGGGACCGATTTTCCAATTTCTTATGAACTATCTTCTGAATGTGTAGTTCCAGTTTGAGCATTTCCCTGGGTCCTCTGCGGCTCTTGAGAATTTTGACACACTGGAAACCTGGTTCTAATATGCTATGAATCCCTATGATGTCCTTCAAAATGGTTATGGTTGGAAGGCCTGGTCCCCAAGTTTATTTGGGCCTATGAAGGCTCCCTATAGTGTAACTATTACCATTATGTAATTCATTTTATATTTGGGCTGTAATAATTCTGTAATAACATATTTGGGGATATCTAGTAAAATTGGGTTTTTTATTCTTATATTATTTTGTCAAATTGGGTAGAAACCCTGCCTATAGGATTCAATCATGCTATTAATTATGTTCACTGTATGAGTCCTATACTATGCTTAGAAATTCTTCCTATAGGACTTATGTTTTAATTATGTGTTTTACATTTGCATGTTAGAAATCCTGCCTATAGACTGTCGTTTTAATTCTATATTTACATCTGCATGATAGAAATCTTGTCCATAAGATCTATACATATTTCTAACAAATGTGCATTAGCAATCATGCCTATAGGACCTTGTTGTTGAGTTAATTATCCTTCCCGACAATCTGTTTAATTTCTGCCCACACACAGTTAATAGATATCATGCCTATAGGATGAACAATTAGCCTCAGACCTAGAAATCATGCCTATCAGGTTTAAGTCAATTCAACATTTAGAAATCATGCTTATACGATTTAAGTCAATGCAGCAATTAGAAAGCATACCTATAGGATTGAAAAAGGAATAACCTATCTTTATAAGTTAAAATCAGTGCTATACCTAGAAATCAGGGGTCTAAAATCAACAAGCTCGTAGGAATCATGCCTTTAGGGTTCTGTCGATCGATTCTGAATTCAATCGCTATTGTCAATCGATTAAGCAATATATCTGTAGGACTTAATAATGATTCTGGGTTTATAATTTTGATATATTACCATCTGAGTTCCCAGATTCATACTGAATAAAATTAGTAGGCAAACAACAGGTTTTAATACTCGCCTTAATAATAAAACTGCATCTCCACTCTTTTTTCTCGCATAGATATCCTACCTATAGGACCTTAAAGGTTAATAAAACTGGATGGTTTAATTGTGTGCTTTGTTTGTCTATGTATGGAGGTCAATGTGAGCCCATACTTGTTCTTTATCTGGAAGTCCTATTTGTTTTTGTTTGTCGCCTATATTTTACATTTTAAGTAACATAGGTTGGTCTAGAACAATTCCAAATAGAGGTCCTAATACCTCCAGGGCCGTAGGCAAGGGACGGGTAGTGCACACATAAGGAACGAGCTAGAAACTACTAGAAAACTTAAGTAACAACTTAAAGATAGTAATTGGATAGTAAGGAGATGATAGTCCATGTGTTAATACTATGAGTAACACCCTGACTTGAGGGAGTTGCAAAGTATTGCATGGAATGATCCTATAGGCTAAAAAACATAGGACCCCCCATACTCCTGTTTAAAATAGATTGAATATCATATTTGTCCAAATTGCTTTCTCCCATTTTAGACTAATTCTCTTAATTTAAGTTCGGCCGGGACCCACCTTTGTAGACCTCAAGGGGTTCCTAAAACCTTCCCCTCAAGGTAATTTGAGCCCTTACCCGATCTTTGGTGATGTAAACTGGTTAAATGAGTTAATTGCTCTAGGTGCCCTAACGCAACTTAATCCGTTAGGTGACCACTCTTCAAATTTCAAACCCATCCCGGAAATGGAGTTGTCCCAAAACGTTGAAACACGATTTCATGAGAAAAAGGGGGCGCGACAGCATGGTGACTATGCTGGGGATATTTTTAGGCTCTTACCATAACGAACCTGATTTTTGTGAATTAGTCTTTAAGCATGCCTTTATTATTCCGTAAATAGTTGCATACCCCTTCCCCTTCCCACTTTATGTGGATTTATTTGCCTATCTTCAGTCATTTACGATTTCTCTTTCTTGTTTTATTACTCTTTACTATGGAAACTAACTTGTCCCCTTGTTTTCTTTCTTAAATGCCTTTACAATTATTAAATCTCGCATTTAACATTTTTCATCGTTCAAATACATGACAACATGCTATTTTCTGTTGCATAAATCATGCTCTACATCATATTGCACTCGTGCATAATTAATACCATAGTAATTCTTTATGAGTGTTTGCGCTCTTCCTATATCACCCTATTTGAATTTGGAAAGGCTTATTTGCGGTAAAACTAGTCGATCAGCGGTGCAGTCGACGATTCCATACCTTTCCCCCTCAAGTTGTTCTCTTGAGGGTACCAGTCTAGACCTCTATAGAAACCTTACTCTGATTATAACTGTACATGCATCATGGTCAAACCTAGCATGAGTTAATATGTTGTCCACATAATAACCCTTGAAGAAAAGCCTTGTCCAAAGTACATCCGGATTTGCATAATCCCAACTGACGCAACCACGATCCGTGCATTAATTCGGAGAAATAAGTGCCATTATGCTAATCGTTAATGTATAAATAGTCGAATCTGGAAAGGGAAAGGGTCTAACCTTATTTGTTTTGCAGAAAATGAGGCACGAAGTCCCTAGGTTCGGCATGGTCCGTAAAATACCACCATTGTTGCTAGATTAGCGGGAAGACCTTCTGTGAAGTGATAAAAACCATGTGAAATGAGTCCTTGGAAACCTACATTCCTTATTAGATATCCAACCAAACAACATGTTGATCGAAGCAGCCACTATATTCTGGGACGGAGAACTGATCGTATTCCATTTTGGCAACATATAAATGACCCCTCTTTTGGAGAAATAGGGAGATTCACTGGACTACCATGAGACAGTTCCGGTTTATTGGTGCCGAAAAATCGCACTCCCAAAGGGTTTTTGAAAATGATGGGTTTAAAAAAGAATGACGACTTGGTGTGCCTGAAGAAGTCCTATATACCCTTAAACTTCCTTTATGAATGATACGGTCATAGCAAATCTTACTGCATCTTTCTGACGATTTCTCCATCACTTCCTTGGGTTGGATTCATCGCAGGGATTTCGTGTTTGTTGTCTGCTTCTTGGGTATGATAGTGTATCGAAGAAAAATGGACAAAATTCACACCAGACTGGCCATGGTAAACAAACACTTAATGGAGGGAATGGAGGGACAAACATATACTATAGTCCCTATGATTATAGCACACATATATCGGGCCTTGGATCGCTGCCATAGGGGGTTCAAGCACTTCGAGGGTTGTAATCTACTACTACAGATTTGGTTGCTAGAACATTTGCAGAGAGGTCAATATCTCCAAGACTTTCCACGAAGAACGTGGAACAATCACATATCCTTTCATCACCCCAATAGAATTACCTTTATCCCAGACAGGTTTGCTCAACCGGAGAATGATACAGATGGGTGCAATTTTTCAACAACTTACTGCGGACTAGGTTCACTGAATGTTCGAGTGGTTCCCCACTTGTGAGTTCATCATCTGATTTAGGGATTCCCCACACTTGGTGTTGATCGGGTTAAGGGGTATGCACCCCTATGTTCCTATCAGGGTCATGAGACAAGCTGGTAGAAACCAGATTATACCACGAGTCTCCAAAATGAGTCACTACAGGGTAGATTTCCAAGATGATGACATCCCATATAAATGTGAAGCTCAAAATATGTGGAACTTGAAGATTATTATAGAAAGGGACACCATCAAGCCGGATTGATATTATGCAGGGCATGTGTACTTTTACCCATCGTGGTTGGAAGACTGCATAGCGAGAATAGTCGAGCCAAGGGTCAGTCAAGGAAACAGAGTCATAGATGAAGCTGCCAAAGAACAGGTGAAGTATAACAGACTGTGCAAAAGGGTTCACGAGTCCGAGGCTGAGCATGTGGAACAACATAAGACTGATATGGAATTAATCAATGAATGGAGGGAAATGGATACCAGATCGAAAGGAAGGCTAGAATAACTGGAGCAAGGTCTGATGGAGCTGGAAGGGAAGATGAGGAAAAGAGTTATAGATGTTGATACCCAATTTTTTCCTATATTATTTTCAAAATGCATATATCAACATGAACTAATATTTTTCCATAATTTCTGCATTTTTTTTAAGAATTTTCAATTAATTTATCCCAGTATTTTTATTATATATAAATAATTACCAATTGCATCACAAATAGTTTTATAATAGTCTTAATGTTTAATTTTATCATTTATATTTATACTAAGCTTTAATTCTTTCTTGAACAACCATATTTACATTTTTAGGGTTATAATTGCAATAACTTTGCAATAATAGCCCACATGTGCATAATTATTTTCACAAGAAAATGAAATTTTAAATTTTTATAATATTAAGTAATTATTTTAAATCCTTTTCATTCATACATGTCAATATATTGGGTATTTAACAAATAGCCACTTTTAATTTCGGACCTTAGCCCAAACTATTACCCCCATCCCAATTAGAATCACAACCCAATACCCAAACCCCAATTCTTCCAACCCGCCCCAAACCTAGATGGAATTCTGGTCGTTGATCTCAGAAGATCAACGGTCCAGGATCCATTTCCTTTTTTAATTTCACCAAACGACCCTAAACCTAATCCCCTAAATCCCCTCTTCCTCTCTTCTCTATCAACCTTTCCCTAACCCTATCCCGCCATCACCTGAACCCCCTTTAATCCATGGGGTTCCGCTTCGATCTTAGATCTTATCTGGCGTCCTATCTTTACTGGTGGTATGATTTTTATGTTATCTAATGGAATCTCGAAGAGATTCGACATAAACTCGGCTTTGGTCCTTCATTTTCTCGATGAATTTGCATGTGTTCATCTCTATGTTTGCGAGTACTGTTATGTTCATGTTTGTGGCTCAAATCTATGGTTCCAAACCAGATTTTCTTCTCATCTCTGTCATTTTTATAACTCTAGTCTCTTGCTACTCGAATCTTTTCAGATCCTTGTAGATCTAAGATAATTTAATGTTTATTTGATATTTCTCCTTAAAAACTTTATTTGTTCTCTTATTATTAACCGATCTTTGTTTTCTCTTAATCTAAGGTTTCATCC
The DNA here is from genome assembly GCA_005239505.1 of Nicotiana paniculata. Classification (NCBI taxonomy): domain Eukaryota; kingdom Viridiplantae; phylum Streptophyta; class Magnoliopsida; order Solanales; family Solanaceae; genus Nicotiana; species Nicotiana paniculata. The sequence goes on from ML317873.1 coordinate 166,322, forward strand.
CTTTAAGTTTCTACAAAAATACTAAATTTTTTCTAAGTGTGAACTCTGGGTTTCTTTACTTGTTTGGCTGATTTTCATGTCTATGTTCTAAACCCTAAGGTTTCTACTTATCTCATTGATTGTTTCAATAGTTGTCCGTTATTCTTTAATTAATAGAGGTTAACTGATTTTATTCACCTAATTAGGGTTCAAAATTATATTTACCTTATTTATGAAACATAAATTGGTACTATTTTCCTTAATTATGCTATTGACCTGATTTCTGGGTTCTAATTTATTCCAACCGACTTATAAATGGCCTATGACTTATTTCTTACATTATTTAAACCCCAATCTGAGTTGTTAATTGATTCTCCCCAATTTAAGGTGTCTTTCCCGGATTCTGTTGTGTTAATTGATTAGGTTTAGCCCCAATTAACTTGTTAATTTTATTCGAATGCCTTGTTTGTGAACTCTATTATTCTTTGCCTTATTTATTTTATTCTTCTAAGTTCTATATAATCCCCACATTCTGATTTTTGAAGACACACGAACACACACGGAAAGATACAGAAAAACACCTACACACACACAAACTCTTACTCAGACACTCACAACTGTAGTTATTTCTGTTACTTCTATTTTTTGCACTGTCTAGCTGCCTGAAAGCCAATGCTAGACTCTTGGATTCCACTTGCCTACACCTTCCTGTTTGCTATCTCTTGACAGGTATGCCTCAGTTTCTGTAATCATGTTCTCTTCTAGATGCTACGTAGTTTGTTTTATTACGAATTCCAATATGCTTCTATTTTGAAATCTAATTCCTAACCATATTTTTCATTACCCACTATGCCTTAGTTCTTACTATTTTATGTTGTTCATGTGTTTTATATTAATAGATTAATTCATACTTCGATGTTCCTGTTTGCTATGTAGTTCCTGTCTATCTCCTTCTCAACTAGCATGCCTCAATTCCTGTCCTGTTCTATGTGCTGATCATTTACCTTAGCATGTTCCTGATCAATTCATGATTTCTGTGTGTTTATTTCAAGAATAATATGCTTTAAATTCCTATTACCTTTTCTGTATGGCTGTCTGATTATTCATTTTTACTTCAGCATGTTTCTCTCTGCTAAATACATGTCTATATGATTCCACCTCGTAGTAGTTGATAAACTAAGTCAACTTCAGCAATGTAAACCTTGTTTGACTCAATTATGACCTTGTTCTGCCTATAATTCAAGTGTTCTTGCTCTTGTTGTGACTATTGGTACCCATGTCTGAACCAAATCTGCTAGCATGTGGTTCTGTTCTATTTGTGATCTTGTAATCTGTTTCTGTTCACTTCTAAAATCAAAGCTGTTTTTCTAAAACTATGTCCTACCTTTATATACTATTTTTCAACTACTACTCTTAGATATCTAGGGTCTTTCCCCTCCAGTGTGAGCACTGCCTAAAAGTCCATGAGACTCCTCCGAACGCTGACTCACCGGGGATGGTCTTTCCAAACTTGTTTACAAAAACTATTTCTTTGAAAAGGTTATGGTGTGAGCATTGCCCGGGGTCCTTGAGGCCCTTGGGAACTTTGACACACCAAAAGTCATTTGGTGTATTCTGAACTATTGGTGTACCTCATACTTGCTTGAAGGCCTGGCTTCTAGGATTGACATTGGGCGTGCCAAGGCTCCCTATATTCATTTGTATTGGCCTGTAATAACAATCTTTGTAAAATAGATATGGGGTTATTAGTAAAAGCTGGGGAGGGACTTCATATGTATATATTTTTTGTTGGGTTCGGGTAGAAATCATGCCTATAGGTTATTGTGGTGATGATTTATATGTATTAGAAATCATGCCCATTAGGACTTATCACATTATGTGAAATCCTTTATTTTCACATTTGCATCTTAGAAATTGTGCTTCTAGGTCGTTATCAATTCTGTCTCAAGTACCGAATTTTCAAAACCTCTTTGTCTGCATTAGAAATCATGTTTCTAGATTCTTTTGTTGAACTCACTTGGCAATTAATTAACACCTTCATTCGCCTAGATATCATGCCTATAGGAAACACAAATAAAAAATCAGTCTTGACACTTAGACATCATGCATATAGGAAATAAGTGTAAAAACAGCTTCAACACTTAGATATCATGCCTATAGAGAAAAAATGTATAAAATCAGCTTCTATGTTTAGATATCATAATGCTTGTAGTCAGTTTCAGCACATACAAAGCACGCCTATAGGATCTAAAAGATGAAATCTTCCTATTAAAATCAATCACTGGTTTATAATCATGGTCTGATTAATGTTTAGATATCATGTCTATAGGATTCTACCCGGTTATCACTTAGGCAAGCATGTGGGATAATTAAAATCATGTGTTGAAATTGTGATTTTCTTCCTGCTTGAATCCTGCTCAGATTCTGTATTAACAAAATCTGTAGGCAAATTTATAGGTATTCACTAATCGCTTAATAAACTTGCTATATATTCTGTTTATGCTCATTTAGATATCCTGCCTATAAGACTCCTAAATCATTTAAAACTGTTTATTTGAATAAGCGTGCAACTGAGTGTCTATTTGTGGAGGTAAATATGAGCCCTTTTAATTTCTCCTTATGTGATAGTCCTACTGGATTTTTGTATATTGCTTAGATTTTCCCCTTCAAGCAACATAGGTGAGTGTAGAACCATCTTAATAGAGGTTTTAAAAATCTACAGGGCCATAAGTAAGCGACGCATAGTGCACACATAGGGTACGTACCAGATGCTATTAGAATGCTTAGATAATAATCGAAAAAGGGGAGGGTAAATGGGTAGTAGAGGAGATGATGACATGTGCGCTAATGCTACGCGTAACACCTCTATTTGAGGAAGGTTACCGAGTATTACATAGAAGTGATCCTATAGGCTAATAAACCCAGGAACCCCTTTAGTTCCCATTTTGAAATGATTTCTATTTGTTTAAATTGCTTTATTTTCTTTAAGGACTTATTCGCTTAAATTGAGTTTGGTCAAGACCCACCATTGTGTACCTCGAGGGGTGCCTAACACTTTCCCCTCAAGGTAATTTCGAGCCCTTACCCAATCTCTGGTAAAGTAAAACGGTTTATGAGTTATTCGCTTTAGGTGCCCTAACTCACCTTAATCTGTTAGGTGGCGACTCTTCAAATTCCATACCCCTTCCCAAAAGGAAATGAGTTTTCCCAAAATGTCGAAACCCGGACACCGCAAGGAAAAAGGGGGCGCGACAGCATGGCGACTCTGCTGGGGACTTCTCTTAGGCTCTTACTATAACAAACTTCCTTTTGTGAATTAGTCTTAAGCATTCTTTATTCTGTTAATACTTGCACACTCTTTTCCCTTCCCACTTTATGTGAATCTATTTGCCTTTTTTAAGCATTTACGATTTCTCCTTCTTTGTTTCATTACTCTTTATTATGCAAACATGCCTGTCTTTTTGTTTTCATTCTTTTATTTAAACGTCTTTTCAATTATTAAATACAGTATTTATTTTTTTTACGTGCAAATACGTGACAACGTGCTATTTTCTGTTGCATAAATCATGTTCAAAATCATATTCCACTCGTGCGTAATCAATCCTATAGCAACGCTTGATGAGTGTTTGCGCCATTCCTATATATCACCCTTTAAATTCGGAAAGGCTTATTTGCGGTAAAACTAGTCAATTAGCGGTGCAATCTAAGGTTCCGTGCCTTTCCGCCTCAAGTTATCCGTTTGAGGGTACCAGTTTAGACCTCTATAGAAACCTTACTCTGATTTATTGTACATCCATCATGGTCAAAACCTAGACGGGGTTAATATGTTTTCCACATAATAACCCTTTAGGAAAAGCCTTGTCCAAAGTCCACCTGAATTTCCATAATCCCAACGGACGCAACCACGATTTGTCCATTAATTTGGAGAAATAAGTGCCAATATGCTAATCACTAATGTATAAATAGTCGAATCTAGTGGGGAAAGGCCTAACCTTGTTTGTTTTGCAAAAATGAGGCACGAAGTCCCCAGGTTCGGCATGGTCCAACGAATACCACCATTGTTGCTAGATTGGTGGGAAGACCTTTCGCCAAGTGACAAAGACCGTGTGAAAAGAGTCCTCGAAAACTTACCCTCTTTACTGGATATCCAACCAAACAATATGTTGATCGAAGCAGCCAATATGTTCTGGGACGGAGAAAGGTCTGTGTTCCATTTTGGCCACATAGAAATGAATCTTCTCTTGGAGGAGGTAGGGGGATTCGCTGGATTACCTTGGGACAGTCCGGGTTTATTGGTGCCGGAAAATCATGCCGCTAGGGGTTTCTTAAAAATGAAGGGATTGAAAAAGAATGATGATTTGGAGTGCCTGAAGGAGTCCTACATACCCTTTGACTATCTCTATGAATGATATGGTCATAGAAAATCCTATCGTATCTTCCATGATGAATTCTCTATTACTTCCTTGGGTCATATTCACCTCAGGGTTTTTGTGTTCGTTGTTTGCTTCCTTGGCATGATAGTATTTCAAAGCAAAAGGGACATGATTCACACTATACTAGCTATGGTAGCCAAAACGTTAATGGAGGAGATAGAGGGGCAAACATATACCATTGTCCCTATGATCATAGCTGACATCTACCGAACCTTGGACCGCTGCCATAAGGGGTTCAAACACTTTGAGGGTTCTAATTTACTACAAAAGGTTTGGTTATTGGAGCATCTGCAAAGGGGTCAATATCGTCAAGAGGGCGTGGAAAGATCATATAGCCTTCCATCACCCTAAGAGAATGACTTACATCCCAGACGGGTTTTCTCCACTGGAAAATGCTACAGAATGGGTGCAATGTTTTGACAATTTGGCTGAGGACCAGGTTCAATGGATGTTCGAATGGTTCCTTACCAATGAGTTCATCATCAGATCTAGGGATGCTCCGCACCTCGTGTTGACCGGGTTAAGGGGCATATACCCTTATATTCCCATCAGGGTTATGAAACAGGCAGGCAGGAAGCAAGTCATACCGTGAGTTTCTAAAATGAGACATTACAAGTCAGAATTTTAGGATGACGACATCCCGTACAATGTGAATCTCAGTATATGTGGCATATAAAGGTTATTGTAGAAAGGGACACCATCGAGCTAGACAGGTACCACGCAGGGCATGTATGCTTTTACCTATCATGGTTGGAAGATAGCATAGTAGGGGTAGTTGAGCTAGGAATCGGTCGGGGGAACAAGGTCATAGAAAAAGTTGCTGAAGCCCAAGTGAAATACAATAAACTGCACAAAAGAGTTCATCAGTCCGAGGCCGAGCATCTGGAGCAATATAAGTCTGATGTGGAACTGATCAATGGATGGAGGGAAAGGGTTATCAAATCTAATGAAAGGCTGGAATATTTGGAGCAGGGTCTGATGGAGCTGTAGCGGAAGACGAGGAAAAGATTCGCCGACTGCCAGAATGCCGAGGGAACCGAAGGAGGACATCTAGCGAGAGTATACCTATTGTTGGGCATGCACGACCTGGGGAACCTGATCGATGGAGCCAAGAAGATCAAGCGTAGGGAAGGTCCTTCTGGGACCATGTAGATTAGATTTACCTGTTTTTTCCAAATATAATAAGGTCGAGTGGCATTAATGACTTATCTTATTGTTTTATATTCATCTACTTTTACATTAATGAAATGAGTCAATTATTGGCACTAAAATTCTCCAAATCAGCTTGTTGCTAGGCCTACCTCGGGCACAACGAGGCTCCCAAATTAGGATGCAAATTTCCATTTCCGCATTATGTGTTTAGATATTGCAAATACTCTTTTTGGAACCCTTCCTAACCATCTTTTTCATTAACCACTATGCCTTTGTTCTTACTATTTAGTGTTGTTAATGTGTTTTATAGTAATAGTTTATTTCATACTTCGATGCTCCTGTTTTCTATGTAGTTCATGTTTATCTCCTTCTCAACTAGCATGCCTTAATTCTTGTCATGTTCTATGTGCTGATAATTTACCTTAGCATGTGCCTGATCAATTCATGATTTCTGCGTACTTCTTTCAAGACTAATGTGCTTTAAGTTCCCGCTACCTTTTATGTATTGGCTGTCTGATTAGTCATTTGAACTTCAACATGTTTCTCTCTGCTAAATACATGTCTATATGATTCCACCTAGTAATAGTTAATAAACTAAGTCAACTTCAGCAATGTGAACCTTGTTTGACTCAATTGTGACCCTGTGCTACCTATAATTCAAGTGTTCCTGATCTTGTTGTGACTATTGGTACCCATGTCTGAACCAATCTGCTAAGATGTGGTTCTGTTCTGTTATGTTTGTGATCTTGTAATCTGTTTCTGTTCACTTCTAAAATCCAAGTTGATTTTCTAACACTATCTCCTACCTTTATATACTATTTTTCGACTCCTACTCTTAGATATCTAGGGTCCTGCCTCTCCAGTGTGAGCACTGCCTAGGAGTCCATGAGACTCCCCGAACTCTGACACACTAGGGCTGGCCTTTCCAAACAAGTTTACAAAAACTATTTCTTTGAAAAGGTTCTGGTTTGAGTATTTCCCTGGTTCCCTGAGGCCGTTGGAAACTTTGACACACAAGAAGCCATTTGGTGTATTCTGGATTATTGGTGTACGTCAGACATGCTTGTAGGCCTGGCTTCCGGGATTGACATTGGGCCTGCCTAGGCTCCCTATAGTATAGTGATTTTCATTATGTAATTCATTTGTATTGGCATGTAATAACAATCTTTGTAAAACCAATATGGGGTTATTAGTAAAAGCTGGGGAGGGACTTTATATGTAAATATTTTTTGTTGGGTTCGGGTAGAAATCATGCCTATAGGTTATTGTGGTGATTTTGATGCATTAGAAATCATACCCATAGGACGTATCTCATTCTTTGAAATCTTGAATTTTCACATTTGTATCTGAGAAATCCTGCTTCTAGGTCGTTATCAATTCTGCATCAAGTACCATACTTTCAAAACCTCTATGTGTGCATTAGAAATCATGTTTCTAGATTCTTTTGTTGAACTCGCTTGGCAATTAATTAACACCTTCGTTCGCCTAGATATCATGCCTATAGGAAACACATATAAAAAATCAATCTTGACACTTAGACATCATGCGTATAGAAAATAAGTGTAAAAATAGTTTCAAAACTTAGATATCATGCCTATAGAGACAAAAAATATAAAATCAGTTTCTATGTTTAGATGTCATAGTGCTTGTAATCAGTTTCAACACATAGAAAGCATGCCTATAGGATCTAAAAGATGAAATCTGCCTATTAAAATCAATCACTGGTTTATAATCATGGTCTGATTAATGTTTAGATATAATGTCTATAGGATTCTTCCCAGTTATCACTTAGGAAGCCCGTGGGATAATTAAAATCTTGTGTTAAAATTGTGATTTTCTTCCTGCTTGAAACGTGCTCAGATTCTGTATTAACAAAATCAGTAGGCAATTTATAGGTATTCGCTGCCTCGCTTAATAAGACTGCTATATATTCTGTTTATGCTCATTTAGATATCCTTGCTATAGGACTCCTAAATAATTTAAAACTGTTTATTTGAATAAGCGTGCAACTGTTTGTCTATTTGTGGAGGTAAATATGAGACCCTTTAATTGCTCCTTATGTGATTGTCCTACTTGATTTTTGTTTATCGCTTAGATTTCCCCTTTTAAGCAACATATGTTAGTCTAGAACCACCTTAGTAGAGGTCCAAAACACCTCCAGGGCCATAGGTAAGGGACATGCACTGCATGCATAGGGTACGTACAAGATAATATTAGAACGCTTAGATATTAATCAAGAAAGGGGAGGGTAATTGGGTAGTAAAGGAGATAATGACCTGTGCGCGAATTCTACACGTAACACCTCTATTTGAGGAAGGTTATCGAGTATTGCATAGAAGTGATCCTATAGGATAATAAATCTAGGACCCCCTTTAATTCCCGCTTTGAAATGATTTCTATTTGTTTAAATTCCTTTATTTTATTTAAAGACTAATTCGCTTAAATAGAATTTGGCCGGGAACCACCGTTGTGGACCTCGAGGGGTTCCTAACACCTTCTCCTCAAGGTAATTTCGAACCCTTACCCAATCTCTAGTAAAGTAAACCGGTTTATGAGTTATTTTCTTCAGGTACCCTATCGCACCTTAATCCGTTAGGTGGCGACTCTTCAAATTTCATACCCCGTCCCAAAAGGAAATGAGTCGTCCCAAAATGTCGAAACCCGAACTCCGCGAGGAAAAGGGGGGCACGACAATAGACTGCCAGATTGTTGAAGGTATCGAAGGAGGACATCTCACCAGGGCTTACCTGCTGCTAAACAAGCACGACCTGGGGAACCTTATCGATAGAGCCAAGAGAATCATGCTTGGAGAAGGTCCTTCAGGGACCAAGTAGATTAGGCTTATTCATTTTTTGCTTTTCGAATGTAATAATTCCAAGTACCATTAGCGACTTACCTTATTGTCATTTTAGATTCATCTTATTTATTGAGTTAATCAAATGAGGCGATTATTGGCATTAAATTCTCCAAATCTACTTGTCTCTAGGCCTACCTCGGGCACAACGAGGCTCCCAAATTAGGACGCAAATTTACATTCCCGCAATATGTGTTTAAATACTACAAACATTTTTCAGAACTCTCACTAACTTGGTTACCTTTTGTTTTTCTCTCTTTTGCATTATTTCCATCCCCTAAGGTTGGTTCACGCATACTGGCATCATCAACTTACCACACCAAATCCAGAGGCCATCCACCTCCTCCTCCTCCAAGTGCACCAAAAGGAAAAGGGAAAGCTAAGATGGACGATATGAGTGGCGTCAGAAAAGACAACACCACACATGTAGAGAATGTGGAAACTTCTGATGGTCGGAGTACTCCGGCACCAAATGACTTGGTTTTGCAGCTTGAGCTGATACTTGAACTACAGGGTGACATTGAGCAGGTCCATAACTTGGAAAGCCTTTCCCTCACACTAAACATCCCAGATATCAACCATCCAAATACCCAAAAACACGGCACCTCCTCAGAATACACCCAACCAACGCCCGAAGAATCCTCCCGCACCCCACCAATATATAACCCTCTTCAGAATCCTTTACCCATACCTACACCTCCTCAACATCAGCATATCTCGACTCAATATCCGCAAACCACTTGTCATACTCCTCAGAATACCCCTCATCCTATCCCTGACCCCCAAAATTCAACCACTGATCACCACTACACCCAAAATCCTGGCATTCACCAAAACAACCCCATATACGTGGAAATCTTACCCCACTCCACTCAGCCAATCTCATATACATCGGAATCCGCCGAAAAGGACTTTCTCATTAAGAACATGGCAGAAAAGCTCAAGAAACTCACAAGCCGAGTTCAGGGTGTTGAAAGAGGAAAGGGAATCAAAGATTTGAATAATGAGGATTTGTGCATTCAGCCAGATTTGGAACTGCTGGAGGATTACAAACCTCCTAAGTTCGAGATGTTCGATGGAACGGATGATCCAAAGGTTCATTTCAGAACTTACTGTGATAAGCTTGTAGGGGTCGGAAAGGATGGAAGGATTCACATGAAGTTGTTCATGAGAAGCCTTACTGGAGATGCTCTATCTTGGTACATAAGTCAAAATCCCAGGAAATGGGCTAATTGGGTAAGCATGGCGTCAGACTTCATGGATAGGTTCAGATTCAACACGGAAAATGCACTAGATGTCTTCTATATCCAGAATCTCAAGAAGAAGCCCACTGAGTCTTTCCTCGAGTATGTTAATCGATGGAGGTCAGAAGCACCAAAGGTCAGGCTGACATTAGATGAAGAGCAGATGAATAAACTCATTATCTCATCTGATGCCATACCTTATTCAGAATTTGATATTTGACACGGATGTAATGTACATGGCAGCACGAGGACTCTACCGTGTGAATGTGATTGTCATTGTGGGCACGTGGTGCCATACGTGTAAGATTCGGAATTGTGGCTCATGATTTGTGGTTGCAAGGTGTGATGCCTCGTGGTAACTTGTTGTAAATCATGCATTGGGAACGATTTGATCCTTTGAATTGTCATCTGTTTCCTTAATTGAGTTCATCCATATTTCATTTGTGTTCTGAATATGTTGCTACTTCACTACCCGCTACTGCTTGTTACCAATTGTGTTTCTATTATTCATTTTGTTGGTTTTATATTAATAATTCTCTACGCTATTAGCTTTACACTGACATTTTTCCATTGTTAGATTTATGTAATACCTTGCACATGTTTTATGTCTAGTGAGTGTCTTGACTTACCTCATCACTACTCCACTGAGGTTAGTCTTGATACTTACTGGGTAGCTCCGTGGTGTAGTAATGCTATACTTCTACACATTTTTATGTAGATTTAGGTACTTCTAATCGAGTTGGTTTTGAAATTGATGTCTGCGCGGCTGGAAACTTCAAGGTATACATGTTTGACGTTTGCAGGCCCGGAGTCACCTTCGGTTGTCTTTCATTTCCATTATTTTTTATTATTCAGAGGCAGTGTTGTACTTGATATTCCTAGTTACTCTTAGAAAGGCTTTTGAATTTTACTACTGATTTTGGGATTGTATAACTGTTGTTGGTGCAACTACGTTATTTTAGTTAATAATTAATGTTTTACAGTTAAGTTGGTTAAATTCTGTTAATCCTCTTTATATGTTAGGTTTACCTAGTATTAGAGACTAGGTACCATCACGACTCTTAAGGTGGGATTTTGGGTCGGTGACAAGTTGGTATTAGATCTTTAGGTTCATAGGTGCTACAAGTCATAAGCAAGTTTAGTAGAGTTTTGCGGATCGATACAGAGACGTATGTACATATCTTCGAGAGGCTACAAAGCTATTAGGAAATTTCACTTTTTCATTCCTTATTGTGCAACATTGATTCAGTTTGAAGTGTATATCTTATGTTCCTTTGCATCCGCTGGTGTATGATACTGCACACTAGGTATCAGCTATGTACTGACAGTTTGTGATACTGCGAGTGGGATACGAGGAGGCCAAGGATTCTAGATCATTATCTCAACGTGTTGACCAAACTGAGGATGGGGACATGTTAGTATATCTTCAGTTGTTTGAGTATGGATGCAACAAAGTTCTTGTATCTCGTTGGTGAGTGCGAGCTTGGAAGGACTTAATTGGTTGCTTAGACGTCGTGATCATGGTAGGGTCATGAGATGGATATTTATTTGAGGATAGTTGGTGGTATTAGAGACTATGTGGTTTGTATGGGGCTTCTACTCAGTGAAAGGTACATATTATCATTCAAGGCACTTGAGGAAACGTGTTTGATTGTCATGAGGATGGACATTGTAACGACCCGAACGGTCGATTTGAGCTCTAGCATGTCGTTCAATAGTTTGAGACCTTGATTAGCTTCACTTCATGTATTATGACTTGCACGCGTGATTGGTTTCGATTTTCGAGAAGTTCGGAGTTGATTTGGAAGAATAATTCTCAATTCGGAAGGTTTAAGTCGAAAGAGTTAACCAAGGTTTGGATTTTGAGTAAACGACCTCGGATCGGAGTTTTAACGGTTCTGTTAGGTCCGGATAGTGATTTTGGAGTTTGTCCTTTTCCGGATTTGGATTTGGAGGTCCATAGGTTTATTTGATGCTTTTTAACGAAAGTTGGAAGATCGAAGGTTGATAGGTTTGACTTAGAGTTGACTTTATTTATATTTTGTCCGAATTATGGTTTGGGGGGTTGGTATAGGTCCGTTGTGACATTTGGGACTTGCATGCATAATTTGAGGTCATTCCGGGTTGATTTGGCATGGTTCGACATGAGTTTTAAAAGTTTAAAAGTTCATTAGTTCTTTAGGCTTGAATTGATTTGCGATTCATAGACTTGATATTGTTTGGTGTGATTTGAGGCCTCGAGTAGGTTCGTGTTATATTTTGGGACAGGCTTGTGTGATTGGACAGGGTCCCGGGAGCCTCGGATGCATTTCAGATGGGTTTGGTTGTGTCACGCTCTTATTTGATGTTTCAGCGACGTTTCTTTGGGCATAAAGGGTATACTATTAAGAAAACGACCTTTGATTTGATATAATATTGGACCGTTAGATCCGTATCATAATTACAAAACCGTAGCAACAAGAATCATCGAATTCCGAGGTCGTACAAGAGAATTATGCACATTTCTGTGTCGGGAAAGATTGCTGGTTTCTGGTCCGAACTTTTGTTCTACGCGAACGCAAGAGTGGACCCCCGAACGCGAAGAAGGAATTCTGGGTTGAACAATCAACTCGAAAATTTGCTCTTCGCGAACGCGAAGGTGTCCCCCGAAGGCGAAGAAAAAAAATCACCTGGGCAGTGTTTTAAATGGGCAGACTGAGAATTTTAGTATTTTGGGCATATCGTGAGTTCTAGAGATCCTTTTGAGGTGATTTTCATGACGTTGTTCTCGTATCAACAAGGAGGTAAATATATAACCTTTATTTTGATATTTTCCCATGATTATTTCCATTGTTTATGTTACACCCCATGTTTTCGTTCGTGAGAGTACGTCGTAAGTCAATTGATGTAAGCTCTGAAATAAGATTATATTTAGAAGCTTATAAAGTAAATTAATCATGTTACCTTGGAGGTTACAAATATTTAAGATCATGAATAACGAGTACAAAGAGGGTTGGAAATCTTAGAAGCTAAACCAATTAAAGAAAATAAGTTTCGTCGAAAGTCGACAAGTTTGGACCGTTATAACATGTACTTTAGGGTGAGACTACGGTTCTTAAAATTATAAGGAGGTTATGATATGATTTATTTTTTCGTATGATAGTCGTTTGCTACGTTTTGAAGTCAAGCAACTTGTGGAACAAAAGTTGGCAAAGGTCTTCACAAGTTACATTCATAATGTGCTGAAAATTAGGTCGAATGTAACGAAGCTTTTCTACCAATATACTTGGAATTATTGGATTATCTACCTACCAAATTGAATATCTATGAGTTTAGTTTCCAACTCATTAAACCTTTCGTCTATAAAACGTCGGAGTAGATAGATATTCGCGTTTTAGTGAGGCTGCACCAAGAAGCTCTGTATGGGACCCACATAGGCGGTTTAGATATGTTGATATATATAAGATGCCTCAACCCCGTTTTAACTCATTTATTTTCAGTATCTTTAGACCCTATACAGATAAACACACTCTCTCAAGGTTCTCTCATGATCCAAGACCCAAACAAAGGGCAAACAACACAAATCAAGTAACGGAAATCCCGTCGCGCTAGTAAGTTTCTTATTCTTCTTGTTGTTGCTGACTTTTGGGTGGTTCCAGCTCATGTGGGAGGTTTTTTTTAAGTGGTTTATGTTCTTTAAAATACTATCCTATGGTTTTCATATCAACCCTAGTTATTTCAAGTCTTGCAAATGGATTACACCATATTTCAACATCAAATGTTAGTTCTAGTGAAGAATAACACTTCTTTGAGGTTGTGTTGTCATTGAGGATAGTTGTGGGCCGTGTTTTACTAAAATTTAAAGTTTTTGCTACTGGTTAAGGTGATTATAACAGCCTACTTATGGTGCTTAAGATTTCTTGTATGTTGGTTAAGTTGTTAGGATAATAAACTACAAGAATATACTTGGATTAGCTTAAGTCACTTTTATGGTGTTGTATTGCCATTGAGGGATGTTGTAAGCTAAATATAACTTGGATTTCCACTTGAAGCTACTGTAGGAGTTATGTGTATTTTGTTATTTCAGGTGCTTAAGGTTATCTTAATATTGATTAAGTTAAATGGTTGGACTAGACAGTAACTAATGAATAAAGTTTCTAATTGAAGAAAGTTGGAGTTGTAGGCTGTTTCCTTTGTTATAAGTATATGGTATAAGGATGGAATCATTGATGAATTACTTAATTATCATATTAATGATGTTGTTAAATTAATGTAAGAAGTCTATAAGGGGTGATATGGGTTATACGGGTTCCAATTGAGCTTGCCACTCAAAATGATTGTTGAACTAATCGGAGAGCTTATTGTGAATTATATTGTTGTTGTTGAGTTGTTTGGTGACTTTTGGTAACATATGGGATGTAGTTAAAATAGGGTAGGTGTTGTCCGTTTTCTTGTAAAATATTGGTATTGAAATATGAGAGTTACAATGCTTAAATGATGACAACGAAGTGGGGTTACTCATTGTAGACGTAAGAAGATCATATTGAGCTTGATTGACGATTGGAGAGAAGATTGCAAAGGTTAAGGAACTTCCTTATTTCTTTTGGCATGATCTAAAGTGAAATGAACTTAAACAATACGCTATTTCATGACAAATCTACTCCTAGAAACTAAGGTTGTCCATGTTGTTCTTTTCTTATAAAGTTATCCTAAGAAAGTATGTATGATCTTTGAATCCTAGTGAAGTTCATATTGATGGTATGATGTCGATAATGTTAATCGAAGGTGCAGTGACCTTACGTCACTCTGAAAGGTTTGGAACGTGATTCCATGCCAGCATGCATTATATATGTATCTACTTTACTCTACCGAGCCGCACTATAGTCGGATGGGTACGACACATATTGTGCAAGCACTGATCAATTGGGTTTACCGAGCTCCACGTGGTCGAGTATGATTGTACCGACACTTATGATGGCCCGATATGTTTTTACCGAGTCCTCTTCGAGGTCGAGTACTATATGATGATGATGATGCCCACAGAGGCGTATGTTTTTAAAGGATTATGTATATAGATGTATCACGAGTTTCATGTCATTATCTCTTTGGGCACTCAGATGCTACATGTTGTATCTCCTATATCTCTCTTTATATTATTGTTCTTATTTATGCTTTTCAGCCTTACATACTCAGTACTTTATTTGTACCGACGTCTTTTTTGCCTGGGAACGCTGCGTTTCATGCCTGCAGGTTCCAATAGATAGGTTGACAGTCCTCCTAGTAGGCTATCATCTCAGCGGAAAGTGTTGGTGCAATCCAGTTTCTCATGAGTTGCCTATTTGGTCAATATGATTTGGACATGTATTGATTAGCACGGGGGGGCCCCTATCCCGACCTTTATGATGTTTATGTACTCTTAGAGGCTTGTAGACAGATGTCGGGTATATGGATACTTGTATGGACTTATCGGCCTATGTTTTGAGTTAACAAATGATCATCTCAGCCTTATAGGCCCATATGCCACATGTATAAGTTTCTATATCATGTTAGGTCATCCTATGTCTAGCATTCCCTTATGTTTTATTTTGATTATGTCATGATGACCCTTTTGGCATATTAACCCATGATAGTACGATAAGAAAGATATGTTACTTTGGTACTCGGTTGAGTAAAGTACCGGGTGCCCGTCGCAGCCCTCCGGTTTGGGTCGTGACAGAAATGGTATCAGAGAAGTTCTGTCCTAGGGAGTCTACAAGCCATGTCAAGTAGAGTCTTGTTTATGGGTGTGTTGTGCATCACATTTATAAGAAAGAGGCTATAGGAAATTTAGGATTGTCACTCTTTCATCTTACTCTAGATCGTGTGGTAGAGCTCAATTGTAAGAATTCAAACTTCTAAATACTATTTTATTCGTAATACAATGATATCTCATCCAAACAGACAGTTGGTAAGAGATTGAATGTGGTTGTGGAAGAGTTGAGTCAGAGGAACTCGATTTTGCATCATGCTTATGATGAGTAAATGTGAGGTCTTTAGCAGATTATGTGTATACTAAGACGTGTAAGCTTCTTAACAAGGAGCCCTAAGGAATGTATATCTATCCACCCATATTTTTAAAAACACGAGAGAATCTGATGAGTGGCTAGAATTCATGATTTTAAGCATTATATACCTTGCATTTTATGAGCTTTAATGATAAAATACACGTCGTATGTGCCTAATAGGGTTTGTTTTATGTGTAGGTGAATTGGAAATGGAAACGGGGCTAAACGGATGCAAATACGTCAAAGAATACGCGAAAGGGGACGCCCGGACGATAGCCGGGCGTCAGAGCCAAACAACCTGGGGTAGCCTGGCGTTACCCAGGTGTTAGACCCATAACGCCTGGGGGGTCCTGGCGTTACCCAAGCGATAGACCCATAACGCCTGGGGGGTCCTGGCGTTACCCAGGCGTTAGACCCATAACGCCTGGGTGCCTATTTCGGTGAGGTCCGAGTTTTGACGGGTTTTAAGTGTTTCCAAGTTAGAATAGAAGTCTTTGAGACGTTTAGGGTTCATTCTAAACATATAAATAGACCCAAAAACATCACATTGAGAGAACGGATGGAGCTTATGCAGACTTCTGACAGAGGATTCTATTTAGGTTTTCTTCTCTTCTCTTCTTTTAGTTTTATAGTTTATTAGTTCTAGAGTATTGGGTGT
>ML317874.1:0-45999 GCA_005239505.1 Nicotiana paniculata
CTGCAATCCACAGTTTTGTGCCCATGATCGTTGTGGAATTCACACCAGTGATCTGGGTTCCTTATACTTGGATTTGACTGCATCTCTTTGGGCCACTTAACTTTGTCTCCCATGTTCCTAAATATTGAGACAAGTTCAGTAGTACTTACATTAAAGGTATGATCCCCAATTTGAGTATTACCTCTAGTTCGTTCATCTCGATCTTTTTTGGATCTAGACGAGGATGAGACTACGTCTCTTCCTTGTGGTCTATAGTTTGACCTAGTGTTCTTGAACCTGGGGCGAATATCACGTCCCGAGGGTCCTAAGTAAGGATCGTACGTATTTTTACCTGATCTTCTATCCGATTCAGGACGTCTGGATCTGGAATGATCTTCATCTCTCGAACGAGCAATGATATCTTCTTCTATTCTAAGTTTAGTACCATACCTGTTATATACATCGTTCTATGTTGTAGCGGGGAATTCTTTTAGACTTTCCTTAAATTGTCTCGTGGCTTCTGAGCTTTTATCGTTTAGGTTGCTTGCAAATTCCATGGCTGCCCAATTATCAGGCACCCTGGGTAACTGCATTCTTTCTCGTTGAAACCCGTCTACAAACTCACGGAGTAGTTCTGTGTCTCCTTGTTTTATTTTGAATATGTCTTCGATTCTCTTCTCAACTTTTTGTGCACTAGAGTGTGCTTTTATAAACGAATCTGCAAGCTCAGCAAAAGAGTCAATAGAATTTTCAGGGAGTAAGAGAATACCAGGTTAGGGCCCTTTGGTAAGTGTTTCCCCAAATATTTTGACAAGGACTGATTCAATCTCTTGTTTTGTTAAGTCGTTGCTTTTTACCCCAGTAGTGAAAGAAGTCACATGGTCACGTGGGTCAGTTGTTCCATCATATTTGGGAATGTCAGGCATTTTAAACTTCTTTGGTATAGGCAAAGGTGCCGCACTTGGCTTCCAAAGTTGTTGAGAATACCTATCAACATCAATGCCTTTGATGATAGGTGGTACTCCAGGAATTTGTTCGATGCGATCGTTCTGCTCCTTCATCTGTTTCTGCATGATTAGCAATAAATTTTGTAATTCTGAGTTATTAGATATACCTGGTCGCATTTCGAGAGATTCATTTGGAGTATCTATTCTTCCTGAGTTTTCCAACCCAGATTGAGGATTTTTCATGGTGATGGTGTTATTGGGGGGTGGCGTCGACTGTGTAGGTAGCGCTGCCGGTAATCCTCTCACAAATTCTTGCAAAGCTTGGCTCACATACTCTGCAATCATTTGCTTTACACGATCTTGTTCCACAGTTTGATCATTATCACCATTGNTCTATTTTTAGGATGAACATGGGTTACTGATAATCAAGGAAATAGAGAAAAATGAATAGCAGACAATATTGCCGAAATATAGAAAAGTGAAGTCAATTATCTTCGAGAATCAGATGCCTTTACAAGCTGTATTCCCCTCCCTTATATAGGAGATTCCTATAACGTACAACTCTTGCTATGGTTTCTCATTAATGACTAATTATGACATTAATGAGGCGTTACAAAGGATAACGGTAATTGAGGTACGATTACATAACGTTCGAGTAATCCTCAATCTGGCCCTAGCTTTGTCTAGATTCATTCTGACCGTGCCTCTCCCCTGTTTTGATCCGGTTGAGTTTCTCGTGGCTGATAAGCTCGAGGGTTTACTGAATCGTTCCTCTTTATCCGTACCTCTTCAAAGAATCACATCCAGCTGTCACGTTTTCCTGTGTCCACATGACTAGCTGAGTTTTCAAAAGATGGCTTACGTGTGAAACTCTTTTTTACCACTACAAAAACGTCAGAAAGTTGTAACCCTAGCCAAGAATTTTGTTACTTCCTCGTGTCTATGCAGGTCTAATATCATCATCTGGTGATGGGTTAGCTTTTTTCCTATCATCTAAAATGTTTAGTATAATTTTAAATGTACAAAAGTAAAATCGAACGTAATGATACCTGACCAGGGGTATTCCTTTTAGTCAGAAGTAGTACTTCTTCAAATGAACTACATTCCAACTGGTTGGTAAGGTTCTGGAGTCCATAACCTCTAACTCATAAGCGCCTTTTCCAGCGATGCCACGGACTTTGTAAGGTCCTTCCAATTTGGATTTAGTTTTCCTGCACCAGCTTCCTTTGTCGACTGGAAGACTTTTTTAAGAACGAAGTCCCCAATTTTGAAGTATCTGAGGTGAGATTTTCTGTTGTAATATCCCTCTATAATTTGTTTTTGGGCTGCCATACGTATTAGTGCAGCTTCTCTCCTTTGCTCGAGAAAACTCAGATTTGTCCTCAACTCGTCGTTGTTTATTTCTTTTGTTGCTGGTTTGAACCTCGTGCTTGGTTCGTCGATCTCCACCGATATCAAAGCTTTTGAACCATAGACAAGTGCGGATGAAGTTTCTCTTGTGGCTATTTTTGTAGTAGTTCTGTAAGCCCATAATACTGCCGGTAGCTCATCAGGCCAATTTCCCTTGGCTTTTTACAACCGTTTCTTTAAGTTGTTGACAATGACTTTGTTTGTTGACTCGGCTTGCCCATTAGCCACAGGGTGATATGGTGACGAAGTGATTCGATTGATTTTCCAACTTTCGAAGAATTCTATGATTTGTGAGCCTATGAACTGCGGGCCATTGTCACATATGATCTCCTTTGTTATTCCAAAGTGGCATATTATGTGTCGCCATATGAAGCTTTTCACTTCTTTTTCTCGCACCTGTTTAAAAGCGTCCGTCTCTACCCATTTTGTGACATAATATGTTAATACGAGTAAGAACCATACCTTTCATTTAGCTGGGGGAAGGGGTCCCACTATATCCATGCCCCTTCATGAATGGCCATGGTGACACCACTGGGTGGAGTAATTCTGCTATCCTATGGATATTGTTAGCATATCGCTGACATTTGTCGCATTTGGCTACGAAATTTCCGCATCTTCCTCCATTTTAGGCCAATAATACCCTGCTCTGATTAGGGTTTTGACTAAGGATCTTGCTCCTACATGGTTTCCGCAGTGTCCTTCGTGCACTTCCTTCATTATGTACTCCATTTGATTGGGTCCAAGGCACTTTTCTAGGGGACCTCCATACATTTTACGATATAAGGTTTCAATAACTAGGCAGTACTGTGCAGCTTTCCGACGGAGTGCTTGAGCTTCTTTTTTATCTTCAGGCATGGTACCGTTGTTCAAAAAGTTTACAATTTTGTTTCTCCAATCCCAGGTTAAATTGTCAAATGTTACCTCATTTTTGTCCTGGTCGATTGCTGAATGAAATAGGTGTATGACAATTGCATTGTCTTTATTTGTTACGTCTGCAATTGCTGCGAGGTTAGCCAATGCATCCGCTTCTGCATTTTCCTCCCTCGATATTTGCATAACTTTCCATGACTGGAATTGTCTTGCTATGTCTCGTACCTTTTCCAAATATTGTTGCATCCGAGCGTCTCTAGCGGTATAAGTCCCCTGCATATGGTTTACCACTAGTTGAGAGTCACTTTTGATCACGATCTGCTCAATTGAGAGTTCTTGTGCGAGTTCAAGCCCTGCAATGACAGCTTCATACTCTGCTTCATTGTTAGTTATGGGATAACATTTAATGGCTTGTCGTATCTTCTCACCTGTAGGTGATATTAAAACAATTCCCAAATTGGCTCTTTTTAAATTAGAAGAGCCGTCAGTAAATAGGGTTCATATTCCTGGATTAGCCCCGTTAAAAAGTTGTAACTCTTTTTGCACTTTAGGGATTATGCTAGTATTAAAATCAGCGGCGAAATCAGCTAAAATATGAGACTTTATTGCAGTCCTAGGCTGATATATTATGTCATGTTCGCTTAATTCTGTTGCCCACTTAGCTAATCTCCCTGATAACTCTTGTTTATGTAAAATATTTTTCAATGGATACGAGGTCACAACAGTGATTGGATGACATTGAAAACATGGTCTTAACTTTCTAATTGCCATGATTAGAGCTAAGGCTAATTTTTCTAGATGAGGATATCTAGTTTCAACATCTAATAAAGACTTCCTTACATAGTGTGGAGATTGTTTACCTTTGTCTTCTCTTACCAGTACTGCACTTACGGCAATTTCTGCAATGACAAGATAGACATACAGCTTTTCCCCCTCTTTTGGTTTAGATAACATCGGGGTTTTTGATAGATAGACCTTCAGATCTTTGAGAGCATGTTGGCATTCTTCATTCCATTCGAACTGATTCTACTTTTTTAGAACTGAAAAGAATTTAAAACTCTTCTCTGAAGACCTGGAAATAAATCTTCCTAAGGTTGCAATTCTTCCAGTTAGTCTTGGAACTTCTTTTTTGTTCGTAAGTATATCAGGTATTTCATCAATAGCTTTAATCTGAGCAGGGTTGACTCCTGTACCCCTATTTGATACAAGGAAATCCAAAAACTTACCTAATTCAACGCCAAAGGTGCAGTTTTCTGGATTTAGTTTCATGTTATACCTATGCAGGACTTCGAAGGTGATTGAAAGATGCTGGAAATGATCTTCCGCTTGTGTTGATTTTACCAGCATGTCATCAATGTATACTTCCATTATTTTTCCCAGATGTTCTTGGAACATCTTGGTCACTAGCCTTTGATACGTGGATCCAATATTTTTCAAGCCAAAAGGCATGACTTTGTAACAATAAGTCGCCTGTTTGTAATAAAGGAAGTTTTTTCCTCGCCTGAGGGATCCATTTTTATCTGATTATATCCAGAATACGCATCTAGAAATCTTAACAATTCATGGCCTGCAGTGGAATCAATCATTTGTTCTATGTGCGGTAATGGAAATGAGTCTTTAGGGCATGCTTTATTCAAATCTGTGTAATCCACGCATATTCTCCATTTACCATTCTTTTTGGGTACCACTACAGTATTAGCTAACCAATTAGGATATTTTATCCAATGTATTGAACCAATTTTCATGATTTTCTATACCTCTTTATCGATCACTTGGTTCTTGAATGGTCCTTGCTTTATTTTCTTTTGCTTGACAGGTATGCAGGATGAATCGTCATTTAGTTTTTGAGTCATCACTTCCGGAGGTATACCTGTCATGTCTGAATGGGACCAAGCAAAACAATCCGTGTTAGCCTTTAAATATTCAATTAACTTACCTCGTCTGCTGGGGCTTAGCCTCGTGCCTATGTAAAAATTTTGCTCAGGCTCCTGCTCGAACAGTGGAATAGCTTCAAGATCCTTAGTAGTTGTTTTAATATGCTCGTCTTCCTCTGGCTCCTGAATGACATCGAGTCTGGAATCCATGTCAGTATGTTTTAATGTTGCCTTTGTCGTGATTTGGTTCACCTTCTTGTGACTACCTTCTTCCGTACCTATTTGGGAATTCGTTTCTTCCGTACCTGTTCGGGTGATTTCCTCGTCTTTTGACTCTTCCACTACCTTTTTTTGTTTGAGTGTACTACTGAATTTATATTCCTTGAGGTTTGCTGATCGCCTCGAATCTGTTGAATTCCCCATTTGGAATGGAATTTGATTACCTGATGTAAAGTAGATGGTATTTCTTTCATGTCATGGATCCATGGTCTCCCCATGATTACACTGTAAGTCATATCAGTATCAATGACTTGGAACTTTGTATTTTTGATTACTCCTTCTGAGCTAAATTTCCCCATTGGTTATGACCGTAGATTTTTCAAACCCAGATAAGGCTCGTGCTTTTGGGATTACTCGATCCTCTCGTAGCATTTCTTCCAAAACTCTTGACAAAATGATATTGACTGAGCTACCTGGATCAATCAACACTCTTTTTAAGTTAATGTCATGTATAAGTAGGGATATTACCAATGCGTCGTTATGAAGAAGCAGCAATCCATTGACATCTGCATCGTCGAATGATATATTGTCTTCTTCCATGTCTTCACGAATCCGCTTCCCATGTGTAATTGTGAATTTTGTTGTTCTTTTGTAAACTACTCCATTCACCTCCTCTCCTCTGTTTATCACGTTCACTGTTCTCTTCGGGGATGGTGGTTTTGGGGGCTCTTTCCTGTTCTTCATATATGCATGTTTGCCTTTTTCACTAAACACTTTTGTTAGATAGCCCTGTTTTAATAGTTGTTCTACCTCACCTTGCAATAATCTGCAATCTAATGTCCTGTGTCCATGATCATTATGGAATTCGCACCAGAAGTCTGGATTCCTTTTGTTTGGATCCGATCTAATTTCTTTGGGCCATCGAACTTTATCGCCCATGATTCTCAGTATTGTAATTAATTCAGAAGTACTTACACTGAAATTGTAATCTTCAACTCTTGCATTACCTCTATTCCGTTCATCTCGATCCTTTCTGGATCTTGAGTAGGATGAGCTCGTTTCTCTATTTGACGGTCTATATTCTGACCATGTGTTTTCAAACCTGGAACGAGTTTCTTGTCCCGAAGGTCCCATATATTGTTTGTACCTGTTTTTACCTGTTCTCCTTTTTGGTTCGAACCGTCTAGAACTGGTTCGATCTTTAGATTTTGATTGAGCAATGGTGTCTGTTTCTATTCATAGCTTGGTGATGTACCTATTATAGACATCGTTCCATGTCGTGGCTGGGAATTTTCTCAAGCTTTCCTTGAACCTTCTCGTGGCCTCTAAGATTTTGTCATTTAAATTGCTTGCAAATGCCATTGCTGCCCAATTGTCAGGTACCCTTGGTAGCAACATTCTTTCTCGTTGGAATCTGTCTACAAATTCACGAAGCAACTCTGCGTCTTTTTGTTTTATTTTGAATATGTCTTCCAATTTTTTTTCAACTTTTTGCGCACCGGAATTTTCTTTTATAAAAGAATCTGCAAGCTCAGTAAAAGAGTCAATAGAATTTTCGGGTAGAAGAGAATACCTTGTTAGTGCTCCTTTGGTGAGTGTCTCTCCAAACTTCTTGACCAATACTGACTCAATTTCTTGTTTAGTCAGATCTTTGCCTTTTACTCATGTAGTAAAAGCAGTTACATGATCACGTGGATCGGTTGTCGCGTCGTACTTGGGAATATCATGCATTTTGAATTTCTTGGGAATAGGTAAGGGTGCTGCATTTGGCTTCCAAGGTTGTTGAGAATATCTATCAACGTCAATGCCTTTGATGACAGGTGGTACTCCAGGAATTTGCTCGATTCGACCGTTTTGTTCCTTCACCTGTTTCTACAAAGTTAGTAATAAAGATTGTAATTCTGGATTATTGGACATACTGGTCTTGCTTTAAGGGACTCATTTGGAGTGCCTCCACTTCCTGAGTTTGCTAATCCAGATTATGGATTTTCCATAGTTACGGCGTTTTTAGGAGGAGGTGTAGGTGATGCAGCTGGTAGTCCCCTCATGAAAGCTTGTAAGTCTTGAGTCACATATTTACCAACCATTTGTTTCACCTGATCATGTTCTCCCGTTTGTTCATTTCCATTGTGATTATTGGTTTGAGTCGTAGATCTCTCTGGGGAATGTTCCCTCAAGCCTCATGGGGATCCTGAAGGTGATGGAACTGGAATTCCAATCCTCTGTTGGTTGTTGTTGTTGGCGTTCGACATAATTCACAGAATGTTGTTTGAGAAAAAACAGAGATTATCAGATTCCCGGTAACGGAACCAATTTGTTTAACCAAGAATTAGATTCTCTGCCAAAGCTATTTTAAGAAGAACACAAGTTTCTGATAACCAAAAGGATATGAAAATAATTGTAAATAAATTCATAAATAGAAAGTAATAAAGATGCATAGAAAGTAAATATATTTCAATAGTGGTTCGAACGTGTCCTTACAAGCTACATTTTACTCCCTTTTATAGGGAATTTCTTAATATAATGTCTACTCTTTTCAGTTATTAAGCATTAATGACTAATAATAATATTAATGTAATGTTACAACGATTGATTGTAACTGTTGCGTGAAGATTATGTAATGTTTGGCTCATTTATTGAAGATCCCCGAATTTGCCCTTTATTCTGCCTTGATTTCTGATCGTATCTCTTCATCTTCTCAATTAGGTTGAGATTCCCGTATCTGATCACCTTGTGGGTGTGTCATTCCGTTCCTCTTTGTCTCGTACCTCTTCATAAAGTCTCGTCCGGTTGTCATGTTGTCATTGCTCCACATAGATTGCTGAGTCGTCATAAGTGTTACACGTGTGAAGCTCATTTTTACAAATACACTCACGTTACCCCCTGCACCTTGTGTGCAGATCCAGGTTCGTCGGGACCCGGTAGTGGTTGCTGATTTGCTGTCAGAGTTTCTTTGGGAGTGTTCGAGGTAGCAGCTAGCGATCGCAGCCTCGTCTTCTTCGTCTTTATTTCCTGTCGCATATTTATTATCTCAGATTGTGTTGTCTATCTTTTTGTATTTTTACATCTTTATGTTGTAGTAGCTCATGACTCGGTGACAGCAGAATATAGGGTTTGTTTTTATTGTATTTTAAATGATGTTAAACTTCCGAAAGAATTATTATTGACACTTTGTCCCAGTAGGCATAAATTTTCTGAAAACAGATGCTTATGTAAACAAATGTGTGGCTTGCCTGATTCCATGACAGGCGCCATCACGACCGGGTGTTTTGGGGTCATGGCAGTAGCCTTCGGGTATGTCTCTTGGACTTGTTTACCGATAACATTTCGAACTTCGAAATGTTAGTCCCCGAGTGCGATGGCCTTGGCCTATATATCGAGGGGTGCCTCTTTGAGGTCTTTATGATTTCGAACTTAAATAACTCGAGTGTGTAGTCCTTGAGTGTTCGAGGTATGCTTGTACTTGGCCCTTGAGCCATTTTTCACAAATGTTAGTTTTGCACAATAGATCAGAATTTTGTAACTTTGCTGCTGACGAATTGTTTGTCATTATCACATACTATTTCCGCGGGTACCTGAACCGGCGTGCGATGTGATCCCATATAATATCGATCACTTCCTTTTCCCTAACTTTTTCGAAGGCATGTGCTTCAACCCATTTAGAGAAATAGTCAGTCATAAATAATATGAACTTAGCTTTACCTGGGCCGATGGCAGAGGACCGGCGATGTCCATACCCCATTTCATGAACGACCATAGGGATAAGATCGAGTGAAGTTGCTCACCGGGCTGGTGGATCATTGGCGCCAACCTTTGACACTTTCGCATCTTCGAACGAACTCCTTAGAATCTTTTTCCATGTTATCCCAGTAATATCCTGCTCTAATGACCTTTCGAACTAGTGAGTCGGCGCCAAAATGGTTTCTACAAGTGCCTTCATGGATTTATCATAGAACATAGCCAGTATCTCCCGGTCCCAAGCATATCGCCATTGGTCCATCGAACGTTCTTCTATATAATGTTCCGTCTTCATCTAACATGAATCGAGCGACTTTAGTCCGTAGAGCCCTCGATTATTTGGGGTCCAATGGTAACTTCCCGTTCTTCAAGTATTCGATGTATTTGTTTCTCCAGTCCCAGGTTAAGCTTGTAAAATTTATTTCAGTATGTCCTTCCTCTATTACAGATCTCGAGAGTTGGACGACACTCCCCGAGTTAAGATCATCCTCTTCGACTGATGATCCCAAATTGGCAAGTGCATCTGCCTCGAAATTTTATTCTCGAGGTATATGTTGTAGAGTCCACTCTTTGAAGCGGCGCCAAAGTTACCTGCAATTTGTCTAAGTACCTTTGCATCCTGTCCTCTCAAACTTCGAAGGTTCCGTTTACCTGGTTAACTACCAGTAGGGAGTCGCATTTAGCTTCGACGACTTCCGCTCCCAAGCTTTTAGCCAGCTCGAGACCTGTAATTATAGCCTCATACTCGGCCTCGTTGTTAGTCAGTTTTGCAGTTTAATTGGATTGTCTAATAACATTTCTCGTAGGCGGTTTCAAAATAATACTAAGTCTAGACCCTTTCACATTCGAGGTACCGTCCGTGAAGAGGATCCATACCCCCCATGATGTACCCGATTTCAGCAGAAGTTCCTTTTCCACTTCGGGTATGAGGGTTGGCGAAAAGTCCGCCACGAAGTCCACTAATATTTGAGACTTGATGGCTGTTCGGGGTTGATATTCGATATCGTACCCGCCAAGTTCGAAGGCCTATTTCGCCGATCGACCCGATAACTCGGGCTTGTCTAAAACATTTCATAGTGGGTAAGTGGTGATCACACATATGGGATGACACTGAAAATATCGCTTTAATTTCCTAGATGCGCCTATTAATGCAAGTGCCAATTTTTCTAAGTGTGGATACCTAGTTCGGCATCTCCTAAGGTTCGACTCACGTAATAAACAGGAAACTGCGTACCTTGTTGTTGATACCCAATTATTCCCTCATATATATATATATATATATATATATATATATATATATATATATATATATATATATATATATATATATATACACACACACACACTTTCAAAATAGTGCATATGCATCATCATTTGATTTACAAGCATACACAAGTATTTATTTTATAATTTTCCTTAATTTTTAAAGGCTTTAAATATTTATTTCTGCATTTTATTGTATAAATATCTGTTAATTACCTTACAGATTATTTTATGATGACTTTATCATCTAAACTTATCACTCACACCCATATGAGGTTTTTTAGTGCATTATAATTATATTTGCATTTTTTAAGGCTAAATTGCACATTTTGCAATAATAGCCATATGTACATATAATTACATTATTTATACAGAAAATAAATTTTTATATTTTTATAATGTCAAATAATTATTTTTAATCATTTTCATGCACAAATGATATTTGTGTTATTTATCTATTATTGTTATAGATTGTCTATTTATTAAAATTGGGTATTTAAAATCTGGCCCCAATTTTAGAATTAAATCTGGACCTAAACTACCCAAACGCAGCCCAATTACCGAAGCCCAACACCATTAGCCCAGTACCCTTACCTATTTAATTAAACCCGACCCAACCCCTGCTTATGATCAATGGCTGATAAACGTCTCCCATTTTCCTTATATCACCCATCTCCCAAGCCCTAACCCAATTTCCCCTAATCCACCGCCTCTCTACTCCCTTCCCTCTGAAGAACCCTAGTCCGCCGCCTCTCCAGCCACCTCCCCTAATCCCATTCCTAATGGGATTTTCTTCCCATTTACTTACCATTTTGACATATTTCCTTTATTGGTTGATTCTTTACGGTATTACTTAGTACTTTCCTAAACATGGCAAGTAACCTACTTTCATTCTGTCCTAATCGATCTTCATCTCTTGAATCTGGACGATATTAGGTCCACACACGTTATTTTTCACCGTATGAGTCCAGTTTTGTTCAGATCTTGTTGATTCACAGATCCTCTTTGATTCGAACCAAAATTGGTTCAATCTTTAATTTTAATTATTATCTCATCTTTATTCACCCTATTATGTGA
Organism: Nicotiana paniculata; assembly: GCA_005239505.1. Taxonomy (NCBI): domain Eukaryota; kingdom Viridiplantae; phylum Streptophyta; class Magnoliopsida; order Solanales; family Solanaceae; genus Nicotiana; species Nicotiana paniculata. The sequence goes on from ML317874.1 coordinate 11,378, forward strand.
AAATCTGTATATTTTCTGCCAATTTCTTACTTTCCCTAAATTAAGGTTTTAGACCCGTTTTTAATTGAACCAAATCTGGTTCGATTCTGTGACTTTTGCGAATAATATTGTTGTCTATGTTCATTTTAAGCATTAGGTGCTTCTTTGTCTTTATTTTCTGCCAATTTTGTGTAGTTTACCTAAAAACTAGGGTTTCAAATTTTCCGATGCCTACCTTTCTAGTGTTTGAATTAATTATCTTCATGTTTTAATGTTTAGTTCCTACACTATTTAAACCCTTCCCCGCTCCCCTTTGAAATAAGTTCAAAAATTCTTTAAGAACACTACAAACTAAGGCTGTATGCTCTTCATTCTTGAATAAATTTAGTTTGTATTCTAATCCGTGGTCGGTTGAAAGCCAGGGTCCGAAATTGCTAAGTCCTTGCTTTTGTTTGGTGACATTCACAATCTTGCTGGATTCCTATCTTCCTTGTTTCATCTTAACTGGTGATTATCAAGTCTTTTTCCATTTCATTCTGATTATCCGCCATTTTGTTTATGTGTTACTTCAACTAGACTATTTTATCCTAAATGCTATTACACTTGTATTTTGAGACATGTTTGAATCCACTTTGAGTTTCTTAATTTGATTTTTCTTACCTCTATGCCTTTTGGAGTTTAATTTTGTTATGATCCGACTTTGAACATGTCTTCATGTCTCCTTCTATGCAATAGTTAACTAGGTATAGATGTCTTCCTTAATGGGATAACAAACCTGTTTCTGAGTGCATTATAATATGGACTGTTTGACCTTGTTTTATTTTGACACTTCTAATAACTGCCCTAATTAGTTTTTAACATGTCATGGTCTGTTGCTAATTGATTTCTTCCTATTACAATAGTTTCTGCACTTAGTCCAATCTGGATCCTCTGTTATCACTATAAATCTGTCTTATAACTTGTCTCATTAGCATGTGATAGAGTTATTTCTTAAAACTTGATTAAGTCCTCATAAGTTCAAGCATGTCTGTTATTTGTTTTTACACTTGATTCTGTCCTTCAGTGGGATCCCCTTGATTTCATTCTATTCCTTTACTATATGGTCCTTCCGAATTCTTATTCTTAGCCGGCTGAAAGCCAAGGCTACTTAGGTTCTGTCCTTTGACCTCCCTAGTGTGAGCACTGCTCAGGGTTCATGTGAGACCCTTGTGAACTCTGACACACTAGGGCATGGTCCCTACTCTTTCCCTGAATTTTTTCTGATCAACCTTCCTAGTATGAGCACTGCCCTGGTTTCTTGAAGCCGTTGGGAACTCTGATACACTAGGGTCTTGGGTTCTGTATACTCAGCCTTTGTATATGCTCAATGGATGAATCACTCAACAACTGGTTATTTTGTATCTCTGAACATGAATTTTGGAGATGTTGTGAATTGAAGGCCTGGCCTGTCCAGGTGTATTTGGGCCTGCTGTAAGATTCTTATAGCTATATATATATATATATATATATATATATATATATATATATATATATATATATATATATATATATATATATATATATATTCTTTCATTTACTACATTTAATTATGGGTTTGTAATAATTGTTGTAATAACAATTTTGGGGTGATATTGGGAAGGGGTTTTTGTCTTATACTTGCAACAAATTGGGTAGAAATCCTGTCAATAGGTTTGATAATGTATTGTTAAATGTTGTGTGTTAGAAATCATGCCTATAGGAATTTTGTCATTATACATTGGCAGCCCTGCCTATAGGTTCCATGCTTGGTTCAATTATGTTATGTTTTTTTGCTTGTTAGAGACCATGCTTATAAGAAATGGCGTGATTCAATATGTGTACAAAAATCTTGTTTACATGTTGTTTTGTTCACAAATTATACAAATCATGTCTATAAGATCTAAAACTAGATCAAATTGTAGAAAGCATGTCTATAGGTTTGAATCATCAATTTAATTATCATTTTTTGCCCGTTGGTTCAGGAGTTTTTCCTTACACTGTGTTGCTGCCCTCATTAAAAAATATGCCTATAGGATTAAAACAAGTAATGCTGGATATGTTTTTGTGATGCCACTATTTATTACAGCATGAAACACCTAGACATCCTGCTAGTAGGTTAATCTCATTATGCTAAAATCAGTAGGCAAACTTATGTAGGTCTTGGTAATCGTAATCAGATTTTGCGCATGACTGTCTGCCATTCGTTCAATATCACATAGAGATCCTTCCTATAGGATTCTACAATTTTAACTAAAACCTGTCAACGTTAATCAGTTTGGTGTGCATTTGCTGTCTAAATGCGGAGGCTAACTTGAGCCCATACTTGCTTATATTTGAAGGTCCTAAACTGTTTTTGTATGTCGCTTAGTATTTTGCCCTTTTGAGCAGCCTAAGCAAGGTCTAGAACCACCCTGGAATAGAGGTCCAAATGCCTCCTGGGCCATAGGCATGGGACGGGTAGTTCACGCATAAGGTACGACTTAGAATTGAATAGAACACTTTAGCTAAAGAACTTAAAGATAGTAATCGGGTAGCAGGAGATGATATTTTGTGCTCGCTGAATAATATGAGTAACACCCCATCTTGAGGGAGTTACGAAATATTATTTATGTTGCACGGGGTAATCCTTTAGGCCAAAAAACTTAGGATCCCACATTTCTATTTAAAGTAATTCTTTTATTTTATTTTTCCAAACTGTTTCTTTTCTCTTAGACTAATCCATATAATTCGAGTTCAGTCGGGACCCACCGTTGTGTACCTTGAGGAGTACCCAACACCTTCTCCGCAAGGTAATTTGAGCCCTTACCTGATCTTTGGTGACGCAAACTAGTAAACCCGAGTCATTTGCAAATAGGTGCCCTAACGCACCTTAATCCGTTAGGTGGTGACTCTCTCTTTTAATACCCTTCCATTAAAAGAGTTGTCACATGTCGAAACCCAATTTCGCGAGAAAAAGGGGCGCGATAGCATGGCGACTCTGCTGGGGATATCCTTAGGCTCTTACCATAATGAACTTGGTCTATACGAATTAGTCTCACTTGATGTGCGTGTCACTATTATTCTGTTAATGATTGAACATCCCGCTCACATTCACCCTTTTACTTGCTACATGCACACCCCCTTCCCTATTTTCCCTTTATATTAACTTACATGCAATTCTTCGCTTAATTTGGTTAGAATGCGCACCCCCTCCGTTATTTCCTAATCATGTTCACTGGCTCCAACTCTTCTAAATTTTGTTACATCATGTCTTTTCAATCCCTACCCCTTTTATCGCTTTATTATAATTTTTCCATTATACGAACTAACTCTTTCCTTGTTTTTCATTCTTTTCTGTCTTTACATGTATTAAATACTGCATTTATCGCTTTATACTTGACAACATGTTGTTTTATCTTTGCATAATTGCATGTTCTACATCATATTCCGCTTGTGCGCAAGTAATACCATAACAACACTTGATGAGTGTCCGCGCTCTTCCTATATTACCATTTTTAAATTTGGAAAGGCTTATTTGTGGTAGAACTAGTCGATCAGCGGTGCAGTCGATGAATCCGTGCCTTTCCCTCTCATGTTCCACTTGAGGGTATCAGTCTAGACTCTTATATAAAACCCTACTCTGATGGTAACTGTGCATGCATCATGTCTAAACCTAGCATCGGTTAGAACGCTGTCCGCGTAATAAACCCCTAAGGCAAGCTTTGTCCAAAGCCCATCAGGATTCCCATAATCCCAACGGGCACAATCATGATATGTGCATTATTTGGAGAAAACGTGCCGATATGCTAATCATTAGTGTGTAAGTAGTAAAGTCCGGAGGGGGAGAGGGCTAACTTTATTTGTTTTGCAGAAATGAAGCACGAAGTCCCCCAGGTTCGGTATGGTCTGAAGTATCTCACCTCTATTGTTAGATTGGTGGGACAATCTCTCGCCAAACGACAAAAACCATGTAAAGAGAGTTCTCAAAAATTTACCTTCTTTGCTGGACATTCAGCCAAACAATGTACTGATCAAGGCCGCTACTATGTTCTGGGACGAAAAGAGGGTTGTTTTCTGTTTTGGTAATATAGAGATGACTACCCTTCTTGAGGAAATAAGAGGCTTTGCCGGGCTTCCCTAGGATAGCCCTGGTCTGTTGGTACCAAAACATCGTACTTCTAGAGGGTTTATGAAAATGATGGGTCTTAGAAAGAATGACGAGTTAATTTGCCTAAAGAAGTCTTACATACCTTTCGAGTTCCTTTACGAGCGTTATGGGAACAACACATCCCACTTTATCTATCATGATGAGTTTGCCATCACTTCTCTGGGCTGGACTCATCGTGGGGTTTTCGTGTTCATCGTCTGTTTTCTAGGGATGATAGTATTCCCAATTCAAGGAGACAGGATCCACACTCATTTGGCTATGGTCACTAAGACCTTAATGGAAGTAATTGAGGGACAAACTTACACTATTGTCCCAATGATCGTGGCAGAGATATACCAAGCCTTGGACCATTGCAAGAAGGGATTTAGGCATTTCGAGGGTTGTAATCTATTACTGCAAATATGGTTGTTGGAACATCTTCAAAGAGGACAGTACCGTTAAGAATTTCCACGGCGACCATGGAATGACCACATAGCTTTTCACCATCCAAAATAAATGACTTTCATCCTAGACAGGTTTGCACAACCGGGAAATAATGTGGATTAGGTACACTTCTGTAGCAATTTGACTTATGACAAGGTCCATTGGATGTTCAAGTGGTTCCCTACTAGCGAGTTCATAATTAGGTCAAGAGATGTTCCTCACTTAGTTCTGATTGGGTTGAGGGGTATCTATCCCTATGCTCCTATCAGGGTCATGAGACAGGCTGGGGGAAAACAAGTCATACCACGAGTTTCAAAGATGGTTCACTACAAAGCAGACTTTCAGGGTGATGCCATTCTATTGAAGTGTGAGGCACAACACATGTGTCATCTGAAGATCATTGTCGAAAAGGATACCATCGAACCAGATCGGTACCATGCCAGTCATGTGTATTTCTACCTGTCATTGTTGGATGATGACATAGCAGGAGAAGTCAAGCTAGGGATTGATCGAGGAAACAGGGTCATAGACGATGCTGCTGAAGCACAAGTAATATACAGGAGGTTGCACAAAAGAATCTTTGATGTCTGAGACCAGACATTTGGAACATCACAAGGTAGACATGGAATCAATCAATGAATGGAGAGGAATTGATACAAAATCAACAGAAAGATTGGAGTATCTAGAGCAGGGTCTGATGGAACTTGAAGGGAAGATGAGGAAAAGGATCGCGGATTTTCAGAATGCAGAGGGGAATAAAGGAGGACATCTAGCAAGGGCGTATCTGCTGTTGGACATGCGCGACCTTAGAGAAGGTCCCTCCGGGACTAAGTAGATTAGAATTGTTGTTTAGTTGTTTTTCTAGAGTCATTTTAGAACTTGATTGTAATAAGGCAAATGCCACTAGTAACTCTTTCTGATTATTGTTGTTTTAGAGATTTTGTCTATTTATCATATTAATGAAATGACGCAATTATCGGCATTAAGTTTCTCCAAATCTCTATGTCACTAGGCCTACCTTGGGCAAAATGAGGTTCCCCAAATTAGGGCACGAATTTATAATTTTGCAATACATGTTTAAATATCGCAAATACCCTTTCAAAACTCCCTACTGACTTGTTTACCTTTTTTATTTTCTATGTTTTGATTATTCCCACCCCCTAAGGTTGGTTCGTGCATACTGGCATCATCATCATATCACACCAGATCCAGAGGTCCTCCTCCTCCTCAATTGATCCTAAAAGTAAGGGAAAAGCTAAGATGGATGACATGAGTGGTATCAGGAAAGACAACGCTACACATGCAGAAAATGTTGAAACTTCAGATGGTCGCAGTACTCCGGCACAAAATGATTTGGTTCTACGGTTGGAGTAGAAAATATTGGAGTTACAAGGGGAACTTGAGCAGCTCCACAACTTGGCAAACCTCTCCCTCACCTTAAACGTCCCAGATATCAACCAACAGAATGCCCAAAACCCAGCATCTCCTCAAACCACACCAAACCAACATCCACAAAATCCTCCTGCACCTCATCAATATGCAACACCTCCCAAAAATCCTAATTCTCCATCAGTACCAACTCCTCATCAACACCAACATCATCCAACCCAGTATCCACAAACTACCACTTACCATACCCCTCAAAATACACCGCAACCTACTCCCGATCCTCTGAACTCAACCAATAATCACCACTACACCAAAATCCTCGGTATCCATAAAAAAAACCCCATATATGTAGAACTTCTACCTCACCCTATGCAACAAACCTCATACACACCGGAATCCACCGAGAAGGACCTGCTCATCAAGAATATGGTAGAGGAGCTCAAGAAGCTCACAAGTCAATTCCAAGGCGTCGAAGGGGGTAAAGGAATTGAGGGTTTGAACTATGAAGATCTGTGTATTCAGCTGGACGTAAAAATGCTAGAGGGTTACAAACCTCCCAAGTTCGAGATGTTTGACGGAACAGGTGACCAAAAGGTGCATCTAAAGACATACCGTGACAAGCTCGTAGGAGTTGGAAAGGATGAAAGGATTCACATAAAACTATTCATGAGAAGTCTCACTGGAGACGCCCTATATTGGTACTTCAGTCAAAATCCAAAGAAATGGGTTAGCTGGGTAAGCATGGCATCAAATTGCATGGATCGGTTCAGGTTTAATACAGAGAATGCACCAGATGTCTTCTATATCCAGAATCTCAAGATGAAGCCGACAGAGACCTTCCGCGAGTATGCTACTCAGTGGAGATCGGAAGCTGCAAAAGTAAGGCCGGTATTGGAAGAAGAGCAGATGAACACGTTCTTTGTCTGGACCCATGATTCACAATACTATGAAAGGCTAATGGTTATCGAAAATCACAAATTCTCCGACATCATCAAATTGGGGGAAAGGATTGAAGAAGTAATTAAGAAAATGGTAACTAATTTCGAGGCACTCCAGGCTACGAACAAAGCCTTGCAGTAAGGGGTATATGCAAACAAAAGGAAGTAGGGGCCGTGATGGTGGCCCAAGGTCCAAAATCTCCTCTTACATATCAAACACCTCCACCCACATATCAGCCTTTACCTCCCATATCTGCAACCGGCTACCACCTACCATACCTATAACACCCAGCCGGCATACTACCACTCACCGCTAGCCCGCCAAAACTATCAGAAACCCAGACCAAATTTTGACCGCATACCGCCCTGACAATATACTCCTATTGCTAAACCTATTGATGAGTTATACGAGAGGCTGAAAGATGCTGGTTATGTCACTCATATTCTCGCTGTTGCCATGGAAAACGCCTCTCAATGGGTCTATCCAAATAAAACATGTGCCTACCACTCCGTCATAAAAGGTCATACCATTGATGAATGTCGCACACTGAAAGACAAGATCAAGACACTAATTGATACCAAGGTTATACAAGAAAAGGAGGCTACACCTAACGTTAGCAACAATCCCCTCCCAGATCACAAGGACGAGAGGGTGAATGTTATAGAGACTGACAAAGAATGGGATCCGGAAGGGTCAATTGGGCTTATTCGAAAAGGGGATGACCCTAAGGAACCTGCGGGCACTCTTACTCCTATTGTGGTACAGATACAAACACTAGTCGAAGTTGAAGTAGCCGCACCGACCCCGTTTGAGATGGACGTAACAACATCTGTAGATGCACCTGCTCCGTTCGAAGTAGAAGTGACCACACCCTTCACTGTGACGGTAGCACCCGCACCATCCTTTAATTCAAAAGCCGTACATTGGGACTATGATGCAGAAGGAAGGAGGAAAGGAAAAGAAAAAATAGAAGAAGCTGGTGCAGCACAAGGGATGACCAGGACTAGTAGAATCTACAAACCTGAGAACTTAGGGGGAACAAGTAAAGAAGCTGCTTCCAAGTAGACCATCATTGAAACTGGCCCGGATGATCTTTGGATAAAGGTGCAAGAAAGGGAATACTCTGTAGTGTACCATCTGAACAAAACCCCTGCTCAGATATCCATTCTGTCATTATTGCAGAATTCTGAAGCACATACGAATGCCTTGATGAAGGTATTGAACGAAGCTTACGTGCCCAACAATATCACTAGCGGGGAAATGGCTAACATGGTAGGACAAGTACTGGGGAGCCAAAAAATCACTTTCCATGAAGACGAATTGCCACCAGAAGGATTAAGACACAACAGGGCGCTGCATATCACGGTACGATGCGAGGATAAATTCATTGCCAGGGTTTTGATAGATGGAGTTTCCATTCTCAACATATGTCCATTAACGACTCTGAAGAGATTGGGAAAAACTTATTAGGAGTATACCAGTGCCATTCTTCTAAGAAATAAGAAAAGTAGGGCAATAGTTGACTCTTAACACTTACCCCATCTCAGCTTTCATTGAAAATATCGTCAATAAAATGATCAAAAACCATTCGTTTCTCCCTTCCTATCCTATCTTTAAACTGAGAAAGAAGAAAGAAGGACCGAGTCTTGCAGATTTGCTGCTTCAGATTCATCGAGCTGGGTGCTGCTTCCTTCTCCTAGTTTTGTGCGTCTTTTTCGACGATCTCAATGTATTTCAGATTTTGTTTTCTTCTGAAGATGAAAGAGACATCATTATCTCACTTGTCTTGGTTTAGTCTTTCGAACCTAAAAGTGTAGAACATACTCATTTGATGTAGGGATTGTGGAATGCTTCACAACAAAGAGTAGAGGGGAATGGTTCAGATTGCATGAAATACGGGCAGGAACTATGAATGTATAGGCATTCGACGGATCTCAAATGGCCACGATAGGGGAAACCAATCTTTGCTTACAAATGGGCCCGACTTGGTTTGATGTCGATTTCCAAGTGCTCGACATATCCTCCTCATACAATATGCTATTGGGACGACCTTGGATACACACCACTAGGGCTGTGGCTTCTACTTTGCACCAGGATGTAAAGTTTGAATGGAACCATCAGGAGGTGATCATCCATGGAGATAGGAGTAATCCCATTTATACCAATCAAACTGTTCCGCTCGTGGAAAATAGAAGGAAATTGGGTGGAGAGACTTATTATCGCATCGAGCGTGTTAATGAAATTGAGAAGGACAAGTGGTGGAGCAGTAAAATAGAGAGCATACTGGCGTGGGCAGGGTATGAACCTGGTGAAGGGCTCAGAAAGAATCTCCAGGGCATTGCAAAACCAATACAGCTAAAATGTCACAACACCAGTTTGGATTGTGATATCAGTACACCTGGCATGAGTATCAAAATTTGTCACCACCATGGCGCAGTCCTTACTACCCTGATATGATGTGGGGATCCGAAGAGGATGGAGTGCTAGCTGGCTTGAGGAACTTATTTCTAGAAGAGGAAGACATGGATTGCAATGTAATAGTTCAGTAGGAGGAGGAAGAAGGCCTCGTGATCCAGACAGTGGAGAAGGGAGCCATCCTCAGAAATTGGAAAGCCACACCATCAAGGGCCTGACGAGTCCCGGGGTAGCCTCGCTGATATCGTCATTTATTTTGAAAACAATTCTTCTTTAGCATTTTGTTTTAACTTTTTTTTTCAGTATTTCAAAAACGTGTTTGAGTCATTAAAGACCGCTTTGTTTGACATTTTAATATTTATCACTGGCTTGATGTTTTATTATTACTATCTTCTATATCTTTCTCTCTACAACATTACTATTTCTTACCTTGATGAACCAACGACTCTGACATGTAATGAGACAATGCAACATAAGGACAGTGACTCGGAAGAGATAGAAGAAGAAGATGCAATACCTGAGGAAATTGTCAATGAAGTTGAGAATTTTGAGAATAAGCCTAATCCAATCTGGACAAAACTGAGATAGTCAACTTGGGAGATTTTGAACAGTCAAAGAAACTCGTATAAGCATTCACTTGTCACCATTAGAGAAGGAAGAGTACACTAATTTCTTGAGAGAGTATGAAGACATTTTCGCGTGGTCGTATGACTATATGACCAGATTGAGCACGTCCATGGTAGCTCATAAGCTACCCACCAATCCGATGTGTCCACCAGTAAAGCAGAAACTCAGTAAGTTCAAGCCATACATGAGTCTAAAAATCAAGGAATAAGTCAACAATCAAATCAAAGCTAAGGTCCTCAGGGTAGTTGAATACCCAACTTGGTTGGCCAACATTGTGCCGGTTCCGAAGAAAGATGGGAATGTCAGGGTGTGTCTCGACTATCGGGATTTAAAAGAGAAATTCCTAAAGATGATTTCCCACTACCAAATATACACAGACTGATCGATAACTACGCCAAGCATGAACTCCAATCCTTTGTAGATTGCTTCGCGGGTTATCATTAGATTTGGATGGATGAAGAAGATGTCGAGAAAATAGCTTTCATCACACCATGGGGAGTGTACTGTTACAAAATGATGCCGTTTGATTTAAAGAATGCTGGAGCCACCTATATGAGGGCCATGACAACTATTTTCCATGATATGATACACAAGGAGATAGAAGTATATGTGGACGACGACATAATCAAATCCAAGAAGGCTGCAGATCACATAAAAGATTTGAGAAAGTTCATTGACCGGCTTCGTAGGTACAATCTGAAACTGAATCCCGCAAAATGTGCCTTTGGAGTTCCTGTCGGAAAATTGTTAGGGTTCATCATCAGCCGCCGAGGGAATTGAGTTAGACCCATCAAAGGTCAAGGCTATCCAAAACTTACCACCGCCAAAGAACAAGAAGGGCGTGATGAGTTTCTTGGGACGTCTCAACTATATTAGTCGCTTCATAGCACAATCAACTATAATAGGTGAGCCAATTTTCAAAATGATGAAGAAGGATGTCGCAACCAGTTGGACCGAGGATTGCCAAAAAGCTTTTGACAAAATAAAAGAATACTTGTCCACACCACCAGTCCTAGTCCCGCCAGAGCCTGGTAGACCAGTGTTACTCTACCTTTCTATACTAGATGGGGATTTCGGTTGTGTCTTGGGACAACATGATGAGACAGGGAAAAAAGAGCAAGCCATATATTATTTGAGTAAGAAGTTCACACCCTACGAATCACGGTATTCTCTGTTGGAACGCACTTGTTGTGCTCTGACATGGATAGCCCAGAAATTAAGGCACTACTTCTGTCTTATACCACATATCTCATATCAAGGATGAATCCTTTGAAGTACATCTTCCAGAAGCCTATGTCTACAGCAAAGCTGGCCAAATGGAAAATATTGTTGAGTGAATTTGACATCATCTATCTAACTTAGAAGGCAGTCAAGGGACATGCATAAGTAAATCATCTTGAGGAAAATCCTGTAGGAGGAAATTACGAACCACTGAAAATGTATTTTCCTTATGAAGAAGTGTCATTCGTAGGAGAGGATATTGCTAAAGCCTACGATAGGTGGAGAATGTTCTTCGACGGGGCTGCAAATTTCAAAGGAGTCGGTATCGGAGTCGTTTTGGTGTCATAAACCGGTCAACATTACCTGGTGTCTGCAAAACTCAGGTTCCCATGCACCAATAATATGGCGGATTATGAAGCCTGCATATTAGGGCTCAATTTGGATATCGACATGAATATTCAATAACTGTTGGTGATTGGTGATTCGGACCAGCTGGTACACCAGGTACAAGGGGAATGGGCTACGAAGAACACCAATATACTACCATATCTGCATCACGTACAAGAGATGATGAAGAGATTCACGAAGATAAAGTTTCGGCATGTCCCAAGAATCCACAATGAGTTCGCAGATGCACTGGCCACCTTGTCCTCCATGATATAACACCCGGACAAGAATTTCATCATTCCTATTCCGGTAATAATCCATAATCAGCCGGCTAACTATGCTTATGTGTGATGACCCAAAAGGATATCTTGTGTAATTTAGCAGAAACTGTGTTCCCAAGGCCCCGAAAGCCTCCGTTAATCTCACCTCGATGTGCATGCTCAGCCCGAACGCGTATCCGAGAAGTTTTTATGTGAAAATGTGTTGAACAGTTGAATTTATGATAATTAATGGAATAGGGTTGACTTGGTCAATATTTTTGGTAGACAGACCCGGACCCGTATTTTGACGGTCCCGGAGGGTCCGTAGGTAAATATGGGACCTCGGCATATGCGCAGAATCGAATTCCGAGGTCCTAAGCCCGAGAAATGAATTTTTAAAGAAAATTGTTTTAGAAAGACTTTTGAACTTTGATTTGAAATCTGTGTTACCGGGCCCGTATTATGTCTCCGATGCCCGGAAGAGGTTCAATATGTGATATGTGAGTTACATGTAAAATTTGGTATAAAATGGACTTGATTTGATGTGTTTCGGATCGAAAATGGAAAAAGTTAAAGGTTAATGAAGTTTTGAGGATTTTCATAAATTTTGGTGTTTAATTCATTGATTTTGATGTTATTTCGGTGGTTTTGGTACTTGAATAAGTCCGTATAATGATTTCGGAGTTGTGTGTATTTTTGATTTTGAGTCCCGAGGGCTCGGGTGTGTTTCGGGCAGTTAACGGGGTGTAAAAGTTAGAAAAATCTGGTTTTTCTGCATTTTTCTGGTGTCCAAGTATTTTACCCTATGCGAAAGCACTCAAGGGTGTGCGAACGCACAGGGTTATAGGGGCTGGGTAGAAAATAGGCTATGCGAACGCACCCCTGAAGGTGCGAACGCGGAGTGTGGGGTGGGATAAGTTGTGCGAACGCACACCTGTTGGTGCGAACGCGGAAGGTAATGGGGAATAGGCAGTGCGAACGCGTGGCAGGGAGTGCGTCCGCACTGGGTTAGCATAGGCCTGGAGGCTGGGTAGCATAAGGCTTGTGCGATCGCGCTTAGGCTTCTGCGATTGCAGAGCTTAAGGTTCCATACACTGTGCGATCGCATCCGTTCTTCCGTGATCACATCCCTTCTTCCGCGATCGCACATGCATAATTCGCCCAATAAAATTCTTTAAGTCCAAAACAGAATGTATTTTGGGATTTTCTTATTTCCATCATTCTCTTCTTCCTCAAACCCCCATTGACGAACTCCAATCTAATTCTCCTCCATAACCACTTCGGTAAGTGACTTCAACTCCAATTTCTTCCATTTTTCCTTCATCAACAGTAGTATCTAGGCCTAGAATCATGAAAACAAGTAGAAATTAGGGGATTTGGGTAGAGTTAGGGATTATGGGACTTTGGGAAATTCAACCTCAATTTGAGGTCGGATTTCAAAACAAATCATATATTATGTCTAGATAATACTATTTTGGAGTTGAATTCTAAAGGAAAGGCGGTGTTAGAGGGTTGATTGCTATATTTTGGACCCGAGGTAAGTGTTTTTCCTAACTTTGGTGAGGGAATAGGTATTGTATTCTATGTGTTAAGTGTTTATCATGTTCGATGCATAGGTGAGGTGACGAGTACCTATGCATTGTGAGTTAAGTATGCCCGTGAGTCTATTTTCGATAAAACCCTTATTATTATTATTTCCATGTTCGTTATAATATGCAATTGTCTCTACATTGAAGTTGATTAATGTTGAAAACTCTGGTTGGTGAATTCATGATGTATTGGTTCGATTGAGAACCCAATTGTAAAGGATATATTTGAAATGATTGGTTATAGCTGAGACCCTTGCCGGGCAATCTTTACGATATTGACTGATACTCTTCCCTTGTCGGGTGATTTTGAATTGTATTTCCACTATGCTGTATTCCTTGCCATTGATATGGTCATTGTTTTGGTGAGGAAGAGTGTTATGCAAGAGGGGACATTCCATGCCACATTTTATATTGTTATGCACGAGGGGACATTCCGTGCCATATTTTATATTGTTATGCACGAGGGGACATTCCGTGCCATATTTTATATGGTTATGCACGAGGGGACATTTTGTGCCATATTTTATATTGTTATGAACGAGGGGACATTCCGTGCCATATTTTATATTGTTATGCACGAGGGGACATTCTGTGCCATATTTTATATTGTTGTGCACGAGGGGACATTCCGTGCCATATTTTATATTGTTATGCACGAGGGGACATTCCGTGCCGTGTTTATGTTGTTTTATGCGCGAGGGGACATTCCGTGCCATGTTTATGTTGTTTATGCACGAGGGGACATTCCGTGCCATATTTTATATTATTATGCACGAGGGGACATGCCGTGCCGTATCTTTTCACTGTTTAATTTGTGTTGTCAATTCCCGTTATTATATTCGGATAATTTAGACTGTTGTTTTCGTTTTCGTCATTTCAGTATTTGCTATCTCTTACCCCCCAGAATGTTCTTCCCCGTAATGGTATTCTTGTTTAGTTTCTACTATACTATTAAACTGCACAGGTACATTTTGTTGTCGTGTTCTAGCCTCGTCACTACTTCGCCGAGGTTAGGCTCGACACTTACTCAGTACATGGGGTCGGTTGTACTGATGCTACACCTGAACTTCTTTATGTTGTGCAGATTACGCAGCCGGACCCAGTGGACATCACTTGTGGGAGTGTCCTTCAGTTCACCCTAGAGGCTTCAAGGTATACCCGCTGGCGTTCGTGGGCCTTGGCGTCTCTCCTATCCCTAGTTCTTCATTTATGTCTTGTTTTTCCTCTAGTTTTCAGAGACAGTCATGTATTTCCTTTCAGACTTTGTATTTAGCACTCCCATAGACAGTTCGTGAGTTTGTGACTCCAGGTTTTGGAAAATTATTGCGACGTTGTATTATGTTGCCTTTACTTAGTTTTGAAACTTTATTTATTTCCGCTGTTAAGTTGTGAACTATTTTAGCTTATTCTGTTAATTCGATGTTATCATGTTAGTTTAACTGTACACGTTGGCTTGTCTAGCGGGTTCAACATTAGACGCCATCACGGCCCGATGGTGGATTTTGGGGCGTGACAAGTTAGTATCAGAGAACTAGGTTGCTTAGGTCTCAACACTCACGGACTACTTGGTAGAGTCTGAGGGATCGGTACGGAGACGTCTGTATTATCCTCCAAGGCTGCAAAGTTAGGATGAATCCACATTTCTTTCCACAGATTGAGTACTGATTGAGTTTCTATTCTATTCTCTCACAGATGGAAAGGATGCGTGCTTCCCTTGGTTCCGCTCAGCAGCCCGACACTCCTGCTACAGCTCCTATGAGGGGTCGAGGTTGAGGACGAGGCCGTGCTAGAGGCCGAGGCCGGGACCGGGCTCAGCCTAGAGCAGCAGCCCCAGTGGAGGACCCTCAGGTCAAGTCGGACGAGGAGGTCCCAGTTCCGGCAGTCCCAGTTGGACCAGCTCAGGTCCCAGAGGGGTTCATAGCTACCCTAGTGCTTCAGGACGCTCTTATCCATCTAGTCGGACTCATGGAGAGTGTAGCACAGGCGGGTCTTGTTCCTACTGCACTAGCCGTCTCTCAGGCTGGGGGAGGTACCCAGACTCCTACCACCCACACGCCAGAGAATCTAGCTCCACAGTTTTAGACTTCGGCACCTCAGCCAGCCGGAGTAGCTCAGCCGGGTATTAAAGCACCGGTAGCAGATGGAGCAGCTATGTCAGTGGATGCTTTGTGGAGACTGGACAGGTTCACTAAGTTATTCACTGCTACTTTTACTGGTTCACCATCAGAGGGTCCCCAGGATTATTTGGACAGCTGCCATGCGGTTCTTCAGAACATGGGCATAGTGGAGTCCAACAGAGTTGACTTTTCTACTTTTCGGTTATCTGGCGCAGCCAAGAGTTGGTGGAGAGACTATTGCTTAGCCAGACCAGCTGGGTTTGCACCTTTGACTTGGACTCAGTTCTCAGAGGTATTTTTGGGGAAGTTCCTTCCCATTACTCAGAGAGAGGACCTTCGGAGGCAGTTTGAGCGTCTCCAGCAAGGATCTATGTCAGTCACTCAGTACGAGACCAGGTTCATCACTATAGCCCGACATGCTCTTATGATACTTCCCACTGATCGGGAGAGGGTTCGGAGATTTATTGAGGGATTGGCCCAGCCTATCAGACTTCAGATGGCTAGAGAGTCAGGTACTGATATATCATTCCAGGATGCGGCCAATGTGGCCAGGAGGATTGAGATGATTATGTCACAGGGTGGTGGTCAGGGGGCTGACAAGAGGCCCCGTCACTTCGGTCATTTCAGTGGAGCCTCATCTGGGGGCAGGGATTCTTCAGACAGAGGTCATCCTCCTAGACCCTATCAGTCGGCACTTCAGGTAGCTCACAGTGCACCGCCAACTCCTATTGGTGCACCAGCAACACCTATCAGTGCACCGCCGCTTCAAAATTTCCAGGGTGGTTATCAGGGTCAACAGGGCCAGTTCCAGAGTCAGCAGCCACATCAGCAGAGGCCTTGTTATACTTGCGGTGGTTTGGGGCATATTTTTAGGTTTTTCCCTCGAGGTTCTGGTGGGTCTCAGTATCAGGGTTCCCGTGCCATGGTTCCCACATCAGGCGCACCCCCACACCCTCAGTTAGCTAGGGGTGGCGGTCGGGGTGGGAGAGGTAGAGGTCAGACTCATAGAGGTGGAGGACATGCCACAAGAGGTAGAGGTCAGGCCGCAGTAGGTCGACCCAGAGATGATCAGATTGGAGGGGCTCAGCCCCAGTGCTATGCTTTTCCTGCCAGGCCTGATGCCGAGGCTTCTGATGCAGTTATTACAGGTACAGTTTCAGTTTGCAGCCGAGAGGCTTCGGTGTTATTTGATCTGGGTTCTACATTCTCCTATGTGTCTTCATATTTTTCCCCTTATTTGAGTATGCCCCGTGATTCCTTGAGTACTGTTGTGCATGTTTCTACACCGGTGGGTGATTCTATAGTGGTAGATCAAGTCTACCGTGCTTTCTTAGTAGTCATTGGTGGTCTGGAAACTCAGGTTGATCTTTTGTTTCTTGATATGGTTGACTTAGATGTTATATTGGGGATGGATTGGTTATCCCTTTATTATGTTATTCTGGACTGTCATGCCAAGACAGTGACCTTGGCTTTTCCAGGGGTGCCTCGTTTGGAGTGGAAGGGAACTCCTAATCATTCTTCTGGTAGAGTTATTTCTTATATGAAGGCTCGGAGCATGGTCGGGAAGGGTTGTTTGGCCTATCTGGCCTATGTTCGTGATTCTAGCGCTGAGGTTCCTTCCCTAGAGTCGCTGCCCATGGTTCGTGAGTTTCCGGAGGTTTTCCCTGCTGACCTGCCGGGTATGCCACCCGACAGGGATATTGATTTTTGTATTGAGTTAGCTCAGGGCACCCAGCCTATTTCTATTCTGCCGTATCGTATGGACCCGTCAGAGTTGAAGGAGTTGAAAGATCAGTTGCAGGATTTGTTAGATAAAGGCTTCATTAGGCCTAGTGTCTCTCCTTGGGGTGCTCCAGTATTGTTTGTCAAGAAGAAAGATGGCTCGATGAGGATGTGTATTGACTACCGGCAGTTGAATAAGGTTACTATTAAGAACAAGCATCTTTTGCCGAGGATTGATGATTTATTCGATCAGCTTCAGGGTGCTTCAGTGTTTTCCAAGATTGACTTGAGATCTGGTTACCATCAGTTGAGGATTAGGGCGTCTGATGTCCCTAAGACAACTTTTCGCACTCGTTATGGGCATTATGAGTTCTTGGTGATGTCATTTGGGCTGACAAATGCCCCTGCGGCTTTTATGGAGTTGATGTGCCGAGTGTTCAGGCCTTATTTGGACTCATTCGTGATTGTTTTCATTGATGATATATTGGTATACTCTCGCAGCCGAGAGGAGCATGAGCAGCACCTTACAGTCGTCCTCCAGACTCTTTGAGGGATAGTCAGTTGTATGCCAAATTTTCCAAGTGTGAGTTCTGGTTGGGTTCAGTTGCTTTTCTAGGCCATGTGGTATTGTCAGAGGGTGTTCAGGTGGATCCCAAGAAGATTTCAGCAGTCAGAGATTGCCCTAGACCCACCTCAGCTACAGAGATCCGGAGTTTCTTGGGCTTAGCAGGTTATTATCGCCGGTTTGTGGAGGGATTTTCATCCATTGCAGCCCTGGTGACCAGGTTGACTCAGAAGAGTGCTCAATTCAGGTGGTCTGAGGAGGGCGAGGCGAGGTTTCAGAAGCTCAAAGCAGCCTTGACCATGGCACTAGTGTTGGTTTTGCCCACAGGTTCAAGATCGTATACCGTGTATTGTGATTCTTCACGGGTTGGGCTTGGTGCAATGTTGATGCAGGATGGCAAGGTTATAGCCTATGTTTCTCGTCAGTTGAAGGTCCATGAGAAGATCTATCCAGTTCATGACTTGGAGTTAGCAGCTATTGCGCATGCATTGAAGATTTGGAGGCATTACTTGTATGGTGTGCCATGTGAGGTGTTCACGGATCATAAGAGCTTGAAGTATTTGTTTAAACAGAAGGAGTTGAACATGAGGCAGAGGAGATGGCTAGAGTTGCTGAAGGATTATGATATTACCATTCTTTATCATCCGGGGAAGGCCAATGTGGTGGCCGATGCTTTAAGCTGGAAGTCAGCTAGTATGGGTAGTCTTGCCTATTTATCAGTCGGAGAGCGACCTCTTTCTTTGGATGTTCAGGCTTTAGCCAACCGATTCGTGAGATTGGAGGTTTCTGAGACTGGCAGTGTTTTTGCCCATATCGTGGCCCGTTCTTCATTGTATGAACGTATTCGGGCCATGCAGTATGATGATCGCCATTTATGTGTTCTTAGAGATAGAGTCAGGCACGGAGATGCCAAGTAGGTTACGGTTGATGCTGAGGGAGTATTGAGGATGCAGGGTCATATTTGTGTACCCGATGTCGATGGCATTTGTGAGTTGATACTACCTGAGGCCCATAGTTCCAAGTATTCTATTCATCCGGGCGCCGCAAAGATGTACGAGGACTTGTGGCAGCATTATTGGTGGCGTAAAATGAAGAAGGATATTGTAGCTTATGTAGCTCGGTGCTTGAATTGTCAGCAGGTTAAGTACGAGCACCAGAGACACGGTGGTTTGATGCAGCAGATTCAGCTTCCCGAGTGGAAGTGGGAGCGTATCACCATGGATTTTGTAGTTGGACTCCCACAGACTCAGAGGATGTTCGATGTAGTATGGGTCGTTGTGGATAGACTGACCAAGTCAGCGCACTTCATTCCAGTATCAGTTTCGTATTCAACAGAGAAGTTGGCCAAGATCTATTTGAGAGATACTGTTAGACTGCATGGTGTTCCCATATCCATTATATCAGAAGGTACTCAGTTTACCTCCCATTTCTGGAGAGTATTTCAGCGAGAGTTGGGCACCCAGATCGATTTGAGCACTGCATTTCATCCACAGACGGACGGGCAGTCCAAGCGTACTATTCAGATTTTGGAGGATATATTGCGAGCATGTGTTATTTACATTGGTGGTTCATGGGACCAGTTCTTGCCTTTAGCTGAGTTTTCCTACAACAACAGCTATCATTCGAGCATTCAGATGGCTCGGTATGAGGCGTTTTATGGTAGACGGTGTCGGTCTCTAGTCGGATGGTTTGAGCCGGGAGAGGCTAGATTGTTGGGTTCTAAGTTAGTCCAGGATGCCTTGGACAAGGTGAAGATCATTCAGGATAGACTTCGTATAGCGCAGTCCAGGCAGAAGAGTTATGCGGATCGCAGAGTTTGAGATTTGGCATTTATGATAGGCGACCAGGTATTTCTTCGGGTGTCTCCTACGAAGAGCGTGGTGAGATTCGGAAAGAAGGCCAAGTTGAGCCCTAGGTACATTGGTCCATTTGAGATTCTGGACAGGGTAGGAGAAGTGGCCTACAGACTTGACTTGCCACCTAGTTTGTCAGCCCTGCACCCAGTATTTCACGTGTCTATGCTCCGGAGGTATGTTGCGGACCCATCTCATGTACTTGACTTCATTGGTGTCCAGTTGGACAAGGATCTGTCTTATGAGGAGGAGTCGGTAGCCATATTAGATCGGCAGGTGCGATAGTTGAGATCGAAGAGTTATGCTTCGATTCGTGTTCAGTGGAGAGGTCAGCCTGTTGAGGCAGCTACTTGGGAGTCCGAGCCCGATATGCGTAAAGCGTTATCCCCACATTTTCCCCAATTCAGGTACTTTTCTATGTCCGTTCGAGGACGAACGGTTGTTTTAGAGGTGGAGATTGTGATGACCCAAAAGGTCATCTTGTGTAATTTAGCAGAAACTGTGTTCCGAGGCCTCGAAAGCCACCGTTAATCTCACCTCAATGTGCATACTCAGCCTGAACGCATAGCCGGGAAGTTTTTATGTGGAAATGTGTTGAACTGTTGAATTTATGATAATTAATGGAATAGAGTTGACTTGGTCAACATTTTTGGTAAACGGACCCGGACCCGTGATTTGACCGTCCCGGAGGGTCCGTAGGAAAATATAGGACCTGGGCGTATGCCCGGAATCAAATTCCGAGGTCCCAAGCCCGAGAAATGAATTTTTAAAGAAAATTGTTTTCTGAAAATAAGAAAGACTTTTGAAAATGAACTTTGATGTGAAATCTGTGTTACCGCTCCTGTATTATGGTTTCGATACCCGGAACAGGTTCAATATGTGATATGTGAGTTAACTGTAAAATTTGGTGTAAAACGGACTTGATTTGATGAGTTTCGGATTGAAAATGGAAAAAAATTAAAGGTTAATAAAGTTTTGAGGATTTTCATAAATTTTGGTGTTTAATTCATCGATTTTGATGTTATTTCGGTGGTTTTGGTACTTGAATAAGTCCATATAATGATTTGGGATTCGTGTGTATTTTTGGTTTTGAGTCCCGAGGGCTCGGGTGTGTTTCAGGCAGTTAACGGGGTGTAAAAGTTAGAAAAATCTGGTTTTTCTGTATTTTTCTGGTGTCTAGGTATTTTACCCTATGCGAACGCACTCAAGGGAGTGTGAACGCACAGGGTTATAGGGGCTGGGTAGAAAATAGCCTATGCGAACGCACCCCTGAAGGTGCGAACGTGGAGTGTGGGGTGGGATAAGTTGTGCGAACGCACACCTGTTGGTGCGAATGCGGAAGGTAATGGGGAATAGGCAGTGCGAACGCGTGGCAGGGGTCCGCACTGGGTTAGCATAGGCATGGAGGATGGGTAGCATAAGGCTTGTGCGATCGCGCTTAGGCTTCTGCGATCGTAGAGCGTAAGGTTACATACACTGTGCGATCGCATCCCTTCTTCCGCGATCGCACACGCATAATTCGCCTAGTAAAATTCTTTAAGTCCAAAACAGAATGTATTTCGGGATTTTCTTATTTCGGACCTCCAAGATAATTCTCCTCCATAACCACTTGGGTAAGTGACTTCAACTTCAATTTCTTCCATTTTGGGTAACCATTTCGATGCATAGGTGAGGTGACGAGTACCTATGCATTGTGTGTCAAGTATGCCCGTGAGTCTATTTTCGATAAAAACCTTATTATTACTTCCATGTTTGTTATAATATGCAATTGTCTCTACTTTGAAGTTGATTAATGTTGAAAACTCTAGTTGGTGAACTCATGATGTATTGGTTCGATTGAGAACCCAATTGTAAAGGATATAATTGAAATGATTGGTTATAACTGAGACCCTTTCCGAGCAATCTTTACGATATTGATTGATACTCTTCCCTTGCCGGGTGATTTTGAATTGTATTTCGACTATGCTGTATTCCTTGCCATTGATATTGTCATTGTTTTGGTGAGGAAGAGTGTTATGCACGAGGGGACATTCCGTGCCATATTTTATATTGTTATGCACGAGGGGACATTCTGTGCCATATTTTATATTGTTATGCACGAGGGAACATTCCGTGCCATATTTTATATTGTTGTGCACGAGGGGACATTCCGTGCCATATTTTATATTGTTATGCACGAGGGGAAATTCCGTGCCATGTTTATGTTGTTTATGCACGAGGGGACATTCCGTGCCATATTTTATATTGTTATGCACGAGGGGAAATTCCGTGCCATGTTTATGTTGTTTTATGCGCGATGGGACATTCCGTGCCATGTTTATGTTGTTTATGCACGAGGGGACATTCCGTGCCATATTTTATATTATTATGCACGAGGGGACATGCCGTGTCGTATCTTTTCACTGTTTAATTTGTGTTGTCAATTCCTGTTATTATTTTCGGATAATTTAGACTGTTGTTTTCGTTTTCGTCATTTCAGTATTTGCTATCTCTTACCCCCAACATGTTCTTCCCCGTAATGGTATTCTTGTTTAGTTTCTACTATACTATTGAACTGCACAGGTACATTTTGTTGTCGTGTCCTAGCCTCATCACTACTTCACCGAGGTTAGGCTCCGCACTTACTCAGTACATGGGTTCGGTTTTACTGATGCTACACCTGAACTTCTTTATGTTGTGCAGATTACGCAGCCGAACCCAGTGGACATCACTAGTGGGAGTGTCCTTCAGTTCACCCTAGAGGCTTCAAGGTATACCCGCTGGCGTTCGTGGGCCTTGGCGTCTCTCCTATCCCTAGTTCTTCATTTATGTCTTGTTTTTCCTCTAGTTTTGAGAGACAGTCATGTATTTCCTTTCAGACTTTGTATTTAGCACTCCCATAGACAGTTCGTGAGTTTGTGACTCCAGGTTTTGGGAAATTATTACGACATTGTATTATGTTGTCTTTACTTAGTTTTGAAACTTTATTTGTTTCCGCTGTTAAGTTGTGAACTGTTTTAGCTTATTCTGTTAATTCGATGTTATCATGTTAGTTTAACTGTACACGTTGGCTTGTCTAGCGAGTTCAACGTTAGACGCCATCACGGCCCGATGGTGGGATTTCGGGGCGTGACATTATGTTGAAGAAGAAACAGATTGAAAACCATGGATCCACAATATCAAGGAATGTTTGGCAAAAGGAGAATATCTAGAGCATGATAACCATACCCAGAAATGCACACTTTGGAGATTGTCTAACCATTTCTTCCAGAGTGGAGGAATTTTTTATAGAAGAACTCCAGATCTAGGGCTATTACTGTGTGTTGACGCCAAGGAAGCCTCCAAACTGCTTGAAGAGATACACGCTGGAACCTGCGGCCTACATATGAATGGTTTTGTCCTAGCCAAAAAGATACTTAGATCCGAATACTTTTGGATGAATATGGAAACAGACTGCATCCGGTATGTCCAGAAATGTCATCATTGCCAGATACACGCAGATATGATACAGGTACCTCCAAATAAACTCAATGCAACAAGTGCACCTTGGTCTTTTTCTGCTTGGGGGATGGATGTCATTGGACCAATCGAACCCACCGCTTCGAACGGGAACTGGTTCATCCTAGTGGCCATAGACTACTTCACGGAGTGGGGTGAAGCTGCATCTTACAAAGTTGTAACCAATAAAGTCATCGCAGATTTCGTCAGAGACCGTATTGTTTGTCGATTCGGGGTTACAGAACCCATCATCACCGACAACGCCGCCAACCTCAACAGTGACATAATTAAAGCTATGTGTGAGACCTTCAAAATCAAGCACAATAATTCCACAGCATACCGGCCCCAAATGAATGGAGTCGTGGAGGCCGCCAACAAGAACATTAAATAGATACTGAGGAACGTGGTAGAAAATCATAAACAGTGGCACGAGAAATTACCATTTGCCTTATTGGGATACCGTACCACAGTCCGCACGTCGACTGAAGAAACTCCTTATTTGCTGGTCCACGGTACTGAAGCTGTCATTCCTGCGAAGGTAGAAATGCCTTCCTTGAGAATTATACAAGAAGCTGAACTCAGTGATGCAGAGTGGGTAAGGAGACGCTATGAACAATTAGCTCTCATTGACGGGAAAAGAATGAATGCAATGTGTCATGGTAAACGTTATCAGAACATAATGTCCAGAGCTTTCAATAAAAGGATCAAACCTAGACAGTTCGCACCGGGGCAACTGGTGCTGAAACGAATCTTTCCACATCAGGATTAAGCCAAAGGAAAATTCTCACCCAATTGGCAAGGACCCTACATGGTTCACAGAGTACTAACAGGAGGAGCACTCATACTCGTAGAAATGGATGGAGAGATTTGGCTAAAGCCTATCAACTCAGATGCAGTTAAAAGATATTATGTTTAAACTGTTTACATTTATTCATGTGATATAATTGAACTACTCCTGACCTTATTCCCGTTTAAGAGGGGATACGTAGGCAGCCATGTGGGTTCGTTCACAATACATAAAATTTTCATTTTTCCTATAATCAGAAACTGGGGAAGAATTTTGAGGAGGACCCTCAAAATTCCGGAGCAAATTTAGCCAACGGAACCGCATACAGAACATCAGGAAATTCGTCTAGATAACTGGGGCAAAATTTTGAGGACCCTCGAAATTCTGTGGCAAGAAAGTCGTATTGTCTCTGATAGTGTCACGGTTACTGGTTCCTCTAATCAATTTTTAAATTGCATATTACTATGTTTTGAATAACTATGCATGCATATTTTTTGAAAACTTTACTTTAGCCAGATGCTACCCATGGTAACTCGAACAAAATTTCAATGCGGAGTAGAGAAAATCAAGTAGGCGAAGGCACGAACCAACCTCTCCCGCAAAACTCACGATTTTTCTTTGAATGAAGTAATAAGGAATATGCGCACCTTAGAATCGCTGTATGCATAACAACAAAGCTACTGAATATTTAACCAAAGAATTGGATTCTCTGCTAAAGCTATTTTAAGAAGTACTCGGGCTTCTGATAACCAAGGAAATTAACTAATAATAATAATTAGAATTATAATAAGAAGCAATAAGAACGCGTAAAAGTAAGTATATTTTATTAGTGGTTCGAACATGTCCATACAAGTGAGATTTTACTCCCTTTTATATAGAATTTTTTAATATAATGTCTACTCTTCTTAATTATTGAGCATTAATGACTAATAATATAATTAATGTAACGTTACAATAGGTTATCGTAACTGTTGCGTGAAGATTATGTAACGTTTAGCTCATTGATTGAAGATCTTTGAATCTTCCCTTTATTCTGCCCTGGTTCATTCTGACCGTGTCTCTTCAACTCCTCAATTAGACTGGGCTTCCGCATCTAATTGTCTCGTGGGTATGCTATTCCGTTTCTCTTTGTCCCGTGCCTCTTTGTAAATTTTTGACCAACTGTCATGTTTCTATTGCTCCACATGGGTTGCCTTGTCATCAGAAATATTACACGTGTGAAGTCTATTTTTTACCAATACATATAGTCCCCCCACTTACCTTTTATTTATCAATTAAATATTTGGTAAGTGGATACTCATTTATGGCGGGAATTGTTTGCTGCCGCTTCATTCGTACCATCGCATCTGTCTCTGAATGTATACGTCGCCTGTCACTTCCATTCAATGCTCGTGCCATGTGAAATTTTCGGATTGATTCTGTAATTCATCAGCGCCTTTTAGGGCTTTTTGCAGCTGCATCAGTCACGAAGTGACAATTTTAATTATAACTTTCATATGAGGGTTTTTTCCATTTTTTGACGGTTGCCTCTAAGTATAAATACCCTTTTTTCTGCCTTTGCTTTCACGAAAAACTTCTAACTTTCCTTCATTGTTTATGGATTCTTCTTTCTCGTAAATATGTCTTTCTCGAGCCAACAACCCAAGAAAGTTATCATAGTAGACGAACTATCTCCTTCTTCTGCTGTGGTAGATTAAGAAGCTTGAGTTCCTCACCTTCTAGGGGTTCTTCTTCTTCTCCTAACATTACTCCTCCGCCATCTTCTAGGGCTAATATTTCTTCATCTTCTTCCAGGGCTAGAGCTTCTAAATCTTCTTCTAAGAGTAAGGAACCTAACGAACCACATCGTGAGCCAAAAGTCGATGAGATTGTTCCGGCCGAGTTTTCTTTTGTGAAGGATAGTGAGTCCATAAGGAAACAACTTTCTTCCATGACATCTCATGATCGTGCTGATCTTTACTCTACTCAAATCACTGAGGGTTTAGTTTAACTCGTACATAGAGATTATTGTTGGAAATCTGACTTTCCAGTCTTAGTTCCCAATGAAAATCAGAGAATAACCTCTTACAGAAATGGGTATTCTTTTGTGTATACTTATCCCTTTACTTTAGGATTTAAGCCTCCCATCGACCCTATCATCATAGAATTCTATCAATTTTTTAATGTATGCTTGGGACATATCGGTCCTCTTGTCTAGAGAGAAGTTTCATGCCTTAGATACTTGGCCAACTTAGCTTCAGTTCCTTTTACTTTTCATCATCTTATTCATCTCTACTCTCCGATGTTGTTTCGCCAAGGAGTTTTTACTCTCGCGGCTAGGAGTAAAAGAGTTTTGGTTATACTTGATGATGATAAAGATAGATGATGGTATTTTGTGATTACCCAAGGGGTCATTTTATGAACTAAAACCCAATTCTAGGCTTGAATCGGCAAAAGTTAGAAATTTGGCAATTTTGGTGGACAATAGAAAATTAGGTGTCGGGGTCGGAATGGAATTCTGTAAGTTGGAGTATGTTCGTAGTATCATTTTTTATGTGTGTACAAAATTTTAGGTCATTCGGACGTGGTTTGGTAGGTTTCGACGTCGTTAGAGACTTTTGGAAGTTTAGAAGTTCTTAGACTTGAATCCGAGGTTAATTTGGTGTTTTGGTGTTGTGTTGAGTGTTTTGGAGGTTTGACTAAGTTCAAGTAGTGATATGTGACTTATTTGAATTATTGGTTGAGGTCTCGAGGGTCTCGAGTGAGTTTCGAATAGGTTTGAGTTGTGTTGTTCTCGTTTTTCTTATGTTTCGACGTCGTTTCTTCAAGCATAAATGATATCATATTGAACAAATAATCTTTGGTTGAAGTATTATACCCATATCGTCATTACGGACCCATAGCAAAAATAATCATCAAATTTGGACATCGTATGAGGATTTTATGATCATTTTACTAAGGTTGCCAGATTTTTCAGATTATACCACTAACGGCGAATTTAAAAATCTGCACTATTTGTAAATATTAAAACTTACATATCTCCTTCATTATAAGGTCAAATTGAGTGATTCAAAAGCCTAACTTGACTTCACAAGGAATCCATTGGAGGCATAAAAAGCGAATTTCGGGATTGTTTGACATGAGAAACGAGGAAGAATAACTGGCGGAAAAATATATAAAATACGGGTTTGTTTATTCGGTCATATTTTGAATTGGGGATCTCGGATTTGAGCGATTTTGGAGGTTTTCACCATAGGGATTCGAGTAAGTGTTCTTTACTCATTTTTTGTTATTTTCCATGAATCCATCTTCATTTTTGGGATTTGATTGATTATTTTAAGTGAAATTGAGGGAGTTAGAGTTTGAGTTTTGGAGAGTTTTAGGTAGGGATTTGAGGGAACAAACGCAATCCGATTTTAATAAATTTTATATTGTTAGACTCGGGAGAGGATGGGGGTTTTGATTCTACCATTTTTGACTGGTTTTGAGATATGGGCTCGGGGTCGGATTTTTGGCATATTTTGTAGTTTTTATGGTGGAATTCGATTCATTAGACTATGTTGATGGTATTAATCTGATTATGATTAGATTCGAGTGGGTTAGAGCAAGATTCTAAAGGAAAAGTTGTAATTGAGCAGTGAGTGGCCTGCGAATTTGAGGTAAGTGCTTGGTTTAACCTTGACTTGAGGGAATAGGAATCCCCAACTTGATTGTTAGGTGAAATTGCTTGTGTGTAGTGTATAGGTGAGGTGACGAGTACCTATGCACTACCAAATTTTTGTTTAACATGATCCCTTTTTCGTTTCCCATTTATTTGCTGCCCGACTTAACTGTTTTATGATTGTTGAGGTTTACATGGCTATTTGGTTCCATTAGATTATTGCCATGTATTGTTGCAAGTGTGATAAAAATGTTGGTTGTTCCCTTGATTTTGTATGGTACCTAAAGGTTGAGCTGGATGATAGCGTTACGATATTTACATATATTCTAGTTGGGTTCATTATGAAATAATATTGGATACAACTTGTGAGCTATACTGTGTTTTGTTTACAATTGTTGAGATAAAAGTGTTGTGAAAGGCTTGGCCTGAATTGTAAAAGTTTTTAATAAATAAATAAATTGATAGTGATAAGGGTGGATAGGTGGGATCGGGTTGCATGCCACAACAAGATAGTGATAAGGGTAGACATGTGGGATCGGATTTAACGCCGCAACTAGAAAGTGATAAGGGAGGACATTTATGTTTTACTGAATTTCTATAATGTTTCAATGATTTTTGGAACTCAAGGATTTGAAACTTACAGACTTGGAAACTTATCGTTTCACTCAACTATTTTTCGTATTTCGTACTTCTATTTTTAAAGTCAAAACTTTGGAAATTCATGTGAGATCTTGGTTACAACTGAGGCATGGATTAGGCGACTGAGTTATATTATTGCCCGCCTTAGCCTCGTCACTACTTCGTCGAGGTTAGGCTCGGCACTTACTCAGTACATGAGGTCGGTTGTACTGATACTGCACTCTGCACTCTTTTGTGCAGATCCAGGTACCGGCCTACATTAGAGATTTTTAGTAGTGGACATCCATCATTCGGAGACACGAGGTATATCTGTCGGCATTCAAAGATCCCTGGAGTCTTCTCTTAGTTCATAGAGACTGTTTTATATTTTCTCAAAACAGCTATAGTATTCTTTCAGCCCATTATTTTAGTATTCTTAGAAGTTCGTGAATTGTGACACCAGAACCTGGGGGTAGTCTTAGAGTTATATATATATATATATATATATATATATATATATATATATATATATATATATATATATATANTTTATTTATTTGTTTATTATTTTATAATTAGAGTTATTCATTGAAAATCATTAGATTAAGTTTACGTTAAATTTATTTTATTGTGTTTAAGTAAAAAATCAAAGGAAAATAGCTAACTGAATTCTAACATTGGCTTGCCTAGAAAGTGTGGTGTTAGGCGCCATCACGATCTCTAAGGTTTCGAATTTGGGTCTTGACAAGAAAGTATCGGAGCACTAGGTTGCCTAGGTCTCACAATTCACGAACAAGCTTAATAGAGTCTGAAGGTTTGGTACGGAGACGTCTGTACTTATCTCTTAGAGGCTATGAAGGTAGGAACAATTTCACTTCTTTTCTACTCTATCGTGCGAATTTATTCTACCATTGATGATTGAACTTGTCTATTCTTGTCCTCTCACAAATCTCAACAACATGCGAAGCGTCTACAATTGGACAAGTGATGAAGCCCCAACGACAGCTACGATTAGGGGAAGAGACAGAAGCAGAGCTCAGTCTAAAGCTCGAATATCAACACCTATTGTAAATTCTCAAATGGATCTAGATGCGGTGGTTCTAGCTCAGTCAGTACATGTTGGACTATTTCAGATTCCAGAAGGATTTATAGCTACTCCAGTGTTGCAGGATGCACTAGTCTGTTTATTGAGGTTGGACAAGTTTACCAAACTATTTCCACTCCATTTCAGTGGTACATCTTTTGAGGACCCATATGATTTTCTTGACCGCTCCTATGAAGTATTGTAGAACATGTGAATAAGTTGAAAGTAACGGGGTTGATTTATATGATCTGTGAAGTTTAACATGGTGGATTATCAGACTTTGTGACCTATGACTTCGTGCCAAGTGGGGAAGTCCACTGTCAAGGAATAGATTGTAGGGTCATGAGTTACATCGATTTTGGCCTGGAATGTATAAGGCTTGAGATTTTGCAAGAGATAAAGTTGGGACTTGCGGTATGTCCGCCTCCTTAATAACCCTATACCTCAGTACCAAAGGAGTTATATAACCAACTTTAAATCTATAGAAGGTGTACTCAGCGTGGAAGTCACGGTTGCGTATTTTGGGGTGCTACAAAGGAAGTACAGTTGTTGACGAGCTTCTAGACTATATGGTTCGTGCCAAGATTTATCTGCCTAGAGCTCTACTTATGTGATCGTTGTCTATTGATAGAAATAAGAGTTACCCCAAAGAAAAACAAATAGTATATGAATAAATGGGGTAGCTCAGCAATGTTGAGTCAACATAGTAAAAGAAGAAATTGGCCCCCGATGTTTGTGGCAAGCCTATGAAGAGGACGACCAGCCATTGCAACACCAACTACTTGGCTCAGTTCTCATAAATGCTTTTGAAAGAGTTTGTTTGACTCTCCATAATGCGTGGTGCATAGGGTTTGAACGGTTGCGTCAGGTCACCATGACGGTGTCGGAATATGCCATCAAGTTCGATAAGTTAACCCGTCATACTCCTACTTCGGTTCATATGGCCAGAGAGCAAGTCCACAGACTCATTAAAGGACTCAATTATGATAGTAAAATTTTGTACGACTCAGGGCAGGTTGGTATTTTTAGTTTGGCTAGTGGTAGAAATTGTCCTAGACTTGGGAGAGTCATATTTCATCAGAGCACTTAGGCGACGTGCCTCATTGCAGTTACAACTCAACTTACATGACCAGCTAGGGGAAAGGGTTGGAATGTCGAAGGTGGAGGTCAGACTTCTAGAGGTGGAGACCCAGCCTGTTGATATATTTTCTATGGTATGGTTGAGGTCGTTACACCAGATGGTGTCATTACAAGTACAATTTCTAGTTTTTATAAAGTGACAATTTCCTTAGCTTGATTCGGTTATGAGTATCTAGGAAAGTCCTCCTAATATGCTCCACTCATGGGTGAGCTTCGTAACTCTGAAATCTACTTATGTGAACACTTGTATTTAGAAATTCTACGTAGATAGCTATGTCTATCATTACGTGTTGTAATTTTTTTTAACGGAAAATATTTAAAATAAAAAAATGGAATATTTCGATTGGCACAATATGCATATCACTTGTGATTTAGAACTGAGAGCGAGATCCTCGCATTTTAATATGGTTTGATATGTTTAGATTAGGCTACGAGCCGCGGTGGAAGTTATGCAAGGACGAGATCCTTATGATGAAAAATTCTTGTGTTTAAATTCTCCCTTGTGAAATTAAAATTTTACTATAGTACTAATAGGGAGTCATGTCTGTTATGTTTATTTGAAAATTTTTGTATAAAAATTTATCTGTGCATAATTTTCCAATCCGTGTTATAATCATTAAGCTTTGACCTACGAGGTAGGTGCCCGCCTATGTGGCGTTAAAGGAGACACGTTAATTCAGGTAAATAATTATAGGTCTTCATGCATCACATCTCGTTATCAGTATTATGAAGGGTGAAAGAGGATTATTGTTACATGCAGTTATTTGGTGATTCTGTAATTGATTATGAACAACTATTAAGATCATATTGAACCAAAAGGGCGTTCCATTCAAATGGTCAGACGAGTGTGGGTTGAACTTTCAGAAGCTCAAGATTGCTTTGACTACAGCGCCAATGTAGGTGTCTCCCACAGGTTCAGGATTGTGCACGGTGTATTATGGTGCATCTCGTATTGGATTAGGTGCAGTATTAATGCATGATGGCAGAGTGATTGCATATGTGACTCGGCAATTGAAAGTCCATGAGAAGAAGTATCATGTTCATGACTTAGAGTTGGCAGCCATTGTTCATGCATTAAAGATTTGGAGGCACTATCTCTATGGTGTGCCGTGTGAGGTTTTCACGGATCATTGCAGTCTTCAGTACTTGTTCAAGAAAAAGGATCTTAATTTGAGGAAGAGGAGTTGGTTAGAGTTATTAAAAGATTATGATGTCACTATATGGTATCATCTGGGGAAGGCCAATGTAGTGGCTGATGCATTGAGTAGGAAGGCGGTGAGTATGAGAACCCTTGCATTTATTCCAGTCGGTGAAAGACCGTTGGCTTCAAACATTCAGACCTTGGCAAACCAGTTCGTGAGGTTGGATATTTCGCCCAACCGTGTTTTAGCGTGTACAATCGCTTTGTCTTCATTATTTGGGTGTATCAGAGATCGGCAGGATGATGACCCGCATTTGTTGGTCCTTAGGGACACAGTTCGACATGGTAATGCCAAGAAGGTTACAGTTGGTGTTTGAGGATGCAGGGTAGAGTGTGTGTGCATGATGTAGATGGGCTTCGTGAGTTGATCCTTGAGGAAGCTCATAGTTCTAAGTATTCTATTCACCCGAGTGCTGCCAAAATGTACCAGGACCTACGAAAGCATTTTTGGTGGCGAAGGATGAAGAAGGACATTGTTGCATATGTATCTCGGTGTTTGAATTGCCAGCAAGTTAAGTAGGAGCATCAGAGACTTGGTGGTTTATCAAAAGTTAGAAATTTCTGAGTGGAAGTGGGTTCGACGCCGTTTGGGTTATTGTGGATAGGCTAAGTAAATCAACATATTTCATTCCAGTGGCAAGTACTTACACTTTGGAGCGGTTGTTTCATGACCCAAAATCCATAAGGTCGTGATGGCGCCGGACACCACTGTCAGGAAAGCCAATCTTTAATTAGTTGAAATAGATTCCTGTTTTAACATTTTTGAAATCATTGTCTTTAACTTATTACGTAAAAACTACACAAAAATCCATTAAGTAAATATAGCAGTTTAATATTCCATTTTTATAAAATACATCCTATACACATCCCAGAACCTGGTGTCACAAGTGCATGAGCAAATTCTAAGAATTTCACAAATACTACAAAGCTTGTCCGAAATACAAATTGAAGAAGGAATTTAAAATGAAAATAAATACAGTATGAGGGAGACTCTGTCAGCTGCGGATCACCTCCGAATGATGCAGCTCGCCTAAGTCTCCAAACCAGCCACATCGTTATGAAAGTACCTGTGCAATAAAAATGCACAGCAAGTGTAGCATGAGCACGAAAACAACGTCTACTCAGTAAGTCGTCCGCCTAACCTCAGAGAGGTAGTGACGAGAGGTCGATTTGACACTTGCTAGAGGTCAATTTATTATAATCAAGTGAGACACTAAGCATGTATGTCATAAGCAATTTATTAAAATCAGGAATAAATGATATCAACTCCTTCCACATTTAACACTTTAAACCTGCGTCATATTAATAACAATTAATCAAAATGGGTGATTTAATCAAATAACAAATAATCAATGTGAAGGAACAACTTCTTCCAAAATTTTAATAACTTTAAATCTCTGTCATTTCAGTTGACAACTTACAATTCCAGGCTAGTAATCAGGCAAAATCACAGCAAATACGCAGTAAATATCATGTGCAAGCAATGCCGAGGGTCGAACGGCGCGGACCAACAACAATAAACTGTGCACTGTCGAAGGGTCGAACGGCTCGAACTACAGATGCATCTATTTTTCCCCACTCGCGAATCGATCATGCGACGCGGTCAACATAAAAATAATAAGGCTAGCCTGCTCGCGAATCATACCTGCGACTCAGGTGCTCATATGTACACATATTCACATAATAAATCCACATTTTTATCAAGAAAGCAGTTACTCACGGAAGTGGTAAAACTCTTCTTAAAGGAACATAAAAAATAGCTTTTAAATCTTTGTTTTGAAACTCATTTACCAAGTTTAATAATATTCAATAATATAACCTTATCAGGAACACAATCATCCACGGAGGAATCAATTCTCTTTTTAGGTGATTAAGAAAATGAACTCTAGTCTTCTTAGGGATTCAATTCATTATTTCAATCATATTAGCGGTCTAATATTACCGGCAAGATCACAAGTACAACAAGTAACGCATGCTAGTGGTTCCTAGACTACCCGGACATGGCATAATAGTAGCTACGCATGGACTCCCGTCACCTCATACATACATAGCCCCCGCAGATAATAGCACATACTTAATTAGTTCACCTAGGGGGGACAATTCCCCCGCACAAAGTTAGAAAGGAGACTTACCTCGCTCAGAAATTCCATAACCGGCTTCCAAGCCCTTCCGATGACTCCAATGGACGCACAACGCCCCAAAACTATCCAAATAACTACAAATCAATGAAAATATACTCTAATATTTGTAACAATTTAAATTATATAATTTCCCAACTTCGCTCAGTGAATTGACCAAAATGCCCTTGGGCCCACGTACCCGGAATCTGAAATTTCTCAAAGATATATTCTACCCATAGCCTTACTAGCTCAAATATACAATTTACACTAAATTCCATGTTCGAATTCGTGGCTAAAAATACAAATACAAATTTCTAGGTTTTCTTCAAGATTTCCCAATTTCCTACTAATTTCCATGCTTTTCCATGTTAAAATCTAGATATAATCCAAGTAATTAATTTGCAATAGGTGGGATTGACTTATTTCCAAGTTTCTAGGTGAATACCCCTCTCAAGAAGCTCCAAGAATCGCCCAAGAATGAAGAAATGAGCAAAAATGCTCAAACCCCCGCTTTAAACACTCATTGCCAAGCGATCTTCGCGCCAGCGGAAAAACCTTAGCGCATGCGGAGTCCGCGCATGCGGCAAAACCTTCGCACTTGTAGTCTATGCACTCGTGGCTAATTCTTCGCGCGTGCGGTCTTCGCACCCACGGCCAATTCTTCGCGCCTGCGGTGCCTTGCCAGCCCATGCCTTTTTCGCTTCTGCGACTCGTGCCCCGCATCCGCGAGATCGCATGTAACGACCCGACCAGTCGTTTCGAGAATTTAGCCCCGTTTCCCCCCTTTTTGCTTAATTTTATGTGGTTCAGATTCATTTATGTGTGTTGGGTCGGTTGATTGGGGTTCAGAGTGGTCATGGTGAGCATTGAGGCAATTAGTCTCTCATGGTAGCCTAATAGTTGA